>VZRV01005199.1:2233738-2321112 GCA_013398115.1 Falcunculus frontatus
TTCCTTCCTTCCTTCCTTCCTTCCTTCCTTCCTTCCTTCATCTCTTTTCTCCTTTTTTCCTTTTATTATTTGTTCCTTCTTTCCCTTCTTTCCCTCTCTCCCTCCCTCCCTCCCTCCCTCCCTCCCTCCACTATCTTCCTTCTCTTTCCTTCCAACAGTTATTTAAATTTTCATCTCTACTCTTGATACAAATTAGATGAGCTAGAAACGCCATCTTATTCTACTAGCATTGGTAAAATGCATATATTTTTTGGTAGATAGAAATTATTGTTAATGAATGTTTTTGCTTGATTTTATACAAAGCAATAGCAGAATCACATTGCTGTCCTTTGAAATTCTTCCTTCAGGAGAATTTTTGCATCTCTTCATTAACAAATTGCTCACAAGCAAATCTACCATCAACAGTACTGAAAATGCCAAATCAAATGTTGGTCAAGTCAACATAAAATTATTATCTTAAGTGCAAGTAACTTTGAATTATATTCCTATTTAACCTTGGTGGGGTTTTTTTCTTATTTTTAAATAAATATTACAAAATTCATGTCTGAAAGAGCAAGTTATATATTGTTAAGATTGTTAGGATTCCAGTGTATTCATGTGTTCCCTTTAAAAAGCTTTAATGAAACAGCAGATGTCTATATATTTATATACACATATTGATATATAGCAAGAGAGATGTATGTGTTAGTGTTTATGTATATATATATATATGCCTTATATACATAGTACATTCAGTCAGATACAGTTATATACCAAGTCCCATCTGTTAGCTAAGGGATCAGAATTTTAAAGCATATTCCTGATTCTACCCCTAAAGATACTGAAAACAGGACCATCTTCAACCCCCATCTTTAGATAGAAAATTGTCTTAGAAGTCAAGAGCTCAAGAAAAGCAAGTGCTTTACTCATCCTTTCAATAACTGCCACTGGGAGATGTCTTAAAAAAGAACTATTATACTTTCTTGGTAGGAAACCTAAAAATAAAACTATTATTTAATAAGTTCAAACCATAACCCTGCATTGATTCAAAGGACACAAAAGGACAGTCAGATGTGTGAATCCTTTCTGAGGGCATGGGTATCTGTTACACTGCAAGAACAGGAAGTCTATTCTCCACTTTGTGTTGACTTAACTTTTTAAGAAATGTTTTGACCACTTAAAGATGGGGAAGTAGGAAACTGCAGAACCGCAGCCACTACAGAGACAACTTCCTGTGGGTTTTGTGGTGTGTGCGGCTCTGAAAGGGAACAATTCATATAAGATCTTCCAGAGATAGCAGACAGTTTTGCTGCCCTATGCGGCAGTCTTGGGATGCTTAGCTATAAATAGGCCAATATATTATCAATTATGTCATGCAGTTCAGTTGATGTTGTACATTCTGTATTTGTAGTTGCCACATGTTATCAGCATTTCAGGAATGAAGTAAAAAGGGGAAGATAAAATAAGAGTTCACCGTATAAACCACAAGAGAAGAAAGTATCTGTTTCTACCTCAAGAAGTAAAAAAGTGGTTTCCAGAAAGCCATGGGAATTCCATGTCCTTAAAATTACACAGAACTTGTGCCTTGATGAATCAAGTCCCTAGGGAAAAAATTAATGTAGTAATGATGCCTAGTAATGATTCTTATCTTCCTCCCACTTCCACTAAGCTAAAGCTTGCTTCCTATACCTACTGACTCTTTAAAGGGCTGTGTATCACTGCATTGCCTCTTCCGAAAACACTGCAGATAATTGCTCAATATACAGGGAATAGAGTCTTCCAGTAATTCACTGCCTCTTACATATTGGAACTGTTAGACAAAGACAAAATCCCAAAATCTGTACTTCACCTCTCACTAAGGCGTTAAAGCACATATCTCAAGTACACACCAGAGGCTAGATATGCTCAAAATGGGAATAAACCCAACATCTTCATACCGTCAGCCTGTCTTAACTCCTGCTGTTTAAACTCATTGTTATTTATTGTTTAGCACCTTAAAAATAGTTCTAGGTTTAACACAGTGCAAGGGCATTTTTTCTGTTCAGCCTGAACATCACTTCAGCTCTCAAGCAAATGGGAAATGTACAAATAGAATTAAAAGTAGGTTGCAGTGGCAATGCCACATTATTTTCAGCCTTAAAATACTTCAAGAATGTATCACCGTAGAGCTGAAATCTAGTCTCTTTGGTTATTATTTTGGGATATCCTTAAAAAAGAAACTCATCTCCTTGGTTTAGACCAGGTCTTGGAGAATCCTTGTCATCTGTATAATTGTGTAGTGACAAAATCTGACGCTACTGTTGAAGAAAATGTTATCTGTGAGTTTTAGTTGTGCTTCATGACAGCAGAGCTAATTTAATACAGAAATTCATTACAGAAATGTTATGTAACTATTCTACTTCCCATCTCAGTCATTTTATGAACGGGACTGTAAACTTCAATGCACTGCAGCTGATCAAGGCTGATTTTACAAAACGCTTCACTGCTAAGTAGCCACTGGACGTCAAAATGTCAGATATTCAGAATTGTTCTACTTTCTCCAGGTTTATTTGGTAGAGAGGGGACTGTTAAAATAATCAAAGACAGCTGTGAAACTTCAGCAGGCGCAAATTCAGTGCTGATGTGATTCCAGTCCCAGAAAGTCACACTGCAGGCAGCACCACACATGCTCCACTGATCTACAATTCTTATTTTTCATATTTAGCTTTTAGAGAGCACGACTAGCAGTTCATCCTAAAAAGTGCTTGCCCAGACAACAAGCAACATGCACCAAAGATTAACTGCACAGGCAACTTTAGAAAGTAAAAGTGAAGACTGAATGCACATGGGCTTCGTAACTTACTAACACTGAATGATTTGTAAAGGCAGTCCAGGACAAGCTTAACAAAATTGATTAATTACCTTTCTGGCAAACAACTTTGTATCCAAACCCAGAAATTTTCCAGGAACTCTCACACAAGATACAAAGTGGCAGAACTGTTCTCTGAAACCCAAACACAAATCACCACTTGTAAGGAGGATGGAAGATGGGGAGGAAAGGAGGTTGCAGAGGTGTGGTTTTCTGAGGCAGATAGTTTTGAAAGGTGAGATCACTTCTACAGTTTCTTGAGAACAAATATCGGACTTAAAATGAGTACCACAGGAAATTATCATGACTCATTTTTGTTAGTGAGAAGGGCATGCATACAGAAAATGAAAATATGTACTGAAACTTGTTACATTCAACACAAAAATAAATACTGAAAATTGTTACACTGCTAAAAATGTTTATAGATAATGATGCAAAAGTGTGAGCTCATCTGCTTAATTCTTCATACCAAAAAGACTTTATTGCATAATTACAAAAAATGTAGAAACTTAGATTACTGAACTTTATAACCTATAATCTATTTTTATTGCCACTCAGCTTTTGTCTTTTAGAATCTCAGATTTACTTTTTATCCCTTACCCTTTCTTATTACAACTGGTACAAGACTCCATCTCTTCTTTCAAAATTCACATGGACAAATCTATCAAGTCAAGGAACTAACGATGTGCTTAAAAGTAGGAACACCAGATTACACCCAGTTAATTCCAGTGTAATCTTTACCTTAGGTGGTAGCTCTGTCCTAGCAGCACCTGCTTTACAAGAGCAACTTCAGTAAGGTTTAGAGGAGGTAAGTAAGGTGAGTAAGTTCCTGATGGTCACGCCCATAGGGTTATGAACCCTTTCCATCTTGGTAGTTGTTTTTGCTTTTGTTTCTACCTCCAAATATTAAAAGCAGTTTTAAAAACAAAAGCACTTTAAAAAGATCGCTGTTTGTGTCACTGGAAGAAACTCAGGTTACCTTGTTTATACCCTCTGCAGGCTTCTTAACTATATATTATTGGATGATTGTATCACACAGTGGTATCCCCACTGGTCTGAGACGGTTTTGTTGGGGCTCCCTTTCAAAATCATTATCATTCCAAAATACATTAAGCCTGAGACACGAGTGCATAAAACATTATTTTGTTATAAAACACTGCAGCAGAACACAGTTTTATGAGTTTTAACTCCACATCTCAACAGTCCAGACTACACCCTCAAGAGATCTTATTTAAGATGTGTTCATTGAGCACCACATACTTTCCATCTTAAGAGAGCTTTTCAGTTACTTCCAGTCTGTAGTAACTAAGTAGACATCTGGTTATCCGTGATATTATATATTCTATTTTAGCTGTGTCTGCAATCAGCAGCAAAATTTAGCTCCCAGGGACAACATGTTTTGCAGTACGCCCTATTTCATCTGTAACTGTTACAGTTTGGTTAATATTAATGTTTTTAATTATATAAATAAATGTCGCTACAAGTTCTTAAAGTAGGTTAAAAAGTGTTCAGTGTATGTAACAGTTTCAACAGGGCAATATACATGAGAGGCTACTAGAACAGAAAGTGCTTAGTGTGGAAGGATATTGCATTATTTCCTGACCTGCTGTTGTCAGGAAAGAAAAGCACGTCACGGGCTGGCTTTTGGCTTTGGTGTGTCACAGCACATGAAATCAGTGGGCAACATAAACTAACGTGCTGAAAGCCCTGCATTCTTCTCACGTTACTTGACCACTCGTTTCTGCTCTTGCACTGTGTCATCCCCTCCATAGCTGCATCTTGCTAACTCTGCATGAGGATAACGGAAGTGATACTGGTTTAAAAATTACCCTTGGAGCACAGAGGCAGGAATAAGTAGCCAAAGATGGGGACTTTTAAAGCTGAATTTACTGGCAAAGGTAGTATGGCTGTGTATCTACACTCACACAGCATTCACCTACGCTTCAAGCACGGAGATCACCTCAGCTGCAGGTTTCTGAACCTGTGGGCAAAAGGCATCCTCTGCCTTACAGAGGTAGGGCACCAGGACCTCATCTGAGACAGGATGGCTTGCTTCACTCCTTGGATAATTGCATGACATTTTTCCAGTAGTCCTGTATGGTGTGTCATCATGAATGTGCAAGAAATTCTTAGATGCTGACTTTTTTTAGTTTGGAGATTTATATACTATTGGCTGTATAAAGGCACAGTGAAACCAGTTGTCACTGAACCACTCAAAACCTTCAAAAAGCATGCAGGCATTTAACACTTGGTCCCATTAACTGCAACCTGTAATGCATTTTTAGTAAGACATTTTCAGAAAAAAATAGATGTTATTTTAGTTCAAGATTTACAAAATCAAGCTTTGACCACAGAGTAATACTGAGTATGCTTAACCCAGTAAACAAGAGGTTCAAAAAAATGTGAAGTACTAAATGAGAATTTTTTATGAGTCATCACACTGCCTATACTGATACAAAGTCCAAACTTCACTTATTTCTCTCAGCTGATTAGATTCAGTCCAGCTCTCTAGGCACTTATACTGCAAGCAGATCTGTAAACTGATTTACATTTGCCAAACCAGAAGTTCTTCAGAGAAACTCACAGTTGGCATCCGTCTCCAGGACTGTCAGGGCTCAGCTCTGTTCTGCTAAAACTGGTTGTGCATTACCCAGGAAGCATTAGTACTTGGTAAAATAAACATATATTACTACAGGTGTATCTTTACTTAAACTCCAACTTTAAATCTAAGAAATACACAGTCAGAAATTTTCCTGACTGCCTCAGTACCAGAGAAACCATCACATTAGTATAGGACCACACATTCCACAACCTATATGACAGAGAAGCCCAGAACCTCTAACGAGAACAATGGTTTAATGTAGCTAAACCTATACAGTCAGTACAGGAGGATCCAAAGCAAAAATATTTACAGTGCAAAGCCCAAAGCTAACAGGGCAAATGCTGTATTTACCACATGGCTGTTTCTCATCCAAGTGTTTAGGCCTCACAGAATCCACATTATATCAATTTCATTAGTGAAACTTTTTCTTTACACATCTGTCAGTTCAATGCTATGTGCCAGCTGAAAAACTGTAACTGTCACATCCTTTTTTAAATGTGTGAGATTATAATACTCGTGGAAAGTGCTAAAGCAAGAGCCCAGGGACTGAAATTCTTCTTGTTCTCCAAGCAGGTAAAGCAAGGACAAGCATTAAAGGAAGTTTCCCAGTGAAGTCCAGTCAGTGTGGCTGTTCTCAGGCTGTTCTCCCTTGATCCCTTTGCCTGAAAGGTTGTCGAGTATTTCCAATGCTATGCTTTAGTCTAATAAAAGATACAGCTTCTCACCACAAAACTTGCTCCCTAACCACCAAGTACTTCTGAAAGCCTTTTCAAAGATGGAGAAACCATTTTTTGCCAATGTGCAAACTTCCATGAGTCACATAATACTCTGACTTCTGTTTTAAGATGAGTAAATAAGATAATTGACAGCAAGATGCTGACGTGATTTATGTAGTTTCTTATGATTAATGTAACAAGTTTCAAAGAAGGTCTTCCACAGAAACTTTATTTATATTCCCATATTTTTCAAAAGCTTTTCATTAGAAGCGGCAGCCTTCAAAACAGATTTTTTTTTTCTCTCCCTAAGACTCAGTTATAAATACAGAGCTTGAAATCAACCCTATGACTCTCTTCTGGCTGTGTGTCATACTGACATTTAACATCAAACACATGCACTGCTGCTTTTTAGACATGCACTGCTGGACAAATAGATTGCATACTACTTCTAAATATTTCTCTCAGGGTCCCCATATGCTATTTCCACAAATGGGCATCTCTTTGGTTTCTGAATAATATATGTCAAGAACAGGAAAAAAAAAAGAAAGAGCAAGCCTAGCCCCTATGTCACCACAGAAAGCATCCAAAACTACTTTACTAGAAGAAACACCTTCTTTGTACACTTGTCTTACAGTATGGACTAATTTTTTTCCAGCCTACTCCTTTTCATTTCTCTAACTGTATCACTGCCCTGGCTGCACTAATAGGCTTTAATAGCCCTGACAAATTGATTATGAAGATAATTAATTGTTTCTCTTTAAAAGCCCTGTAATCTGGAAGCAGTAGCAGGGGTTGACAGAGATTTACATGGAAGAGGAAAGAAGGTGGAGGCATTCTTCCCCCATGAACACCACGGTATTGCCATAACTCCATAACAGAGAGATGAAACCTCCTCTCTCTGTTCCCCAGCCAGAGCTGCATCATGAGCAGTTAACCCACTCATTATTCTTGGCACAGAAGTAAATTAGAGAGTTAATCACTGAATGCTTAGATCATTTGGGAAAATCAGTGAAACAATCTCTACCTACATAAGCATATTTGAGAAGGATCACGAATCATGTACAATGTTTATTATATCTGCCAATGCACAAGATAATACAGTAGCTGTTGCCCTCATCATATTAAACCCAACAAATAAAATGTGAGCTTTGCAAAATCTTTGCTCATATATATGCAGGGTCAGCTTTACCCATGCATGGTCACGAAAGGCCCAGAGACAAGGGTGTGAACAGTGATGCTTCCCTGCAGCAGCACAAGCCCCATCTTGTACAACCTGCACAACTCGAGAGCCAGGAGAGCAATAAGGTGAATGAGCCTTCAGAACATGTCAATGTCCTGGTACTTTATAACACTACAACACAAGTAATGAGATCTTATCAAAACGTGATTTAATGTCATGACTCGAGCTGGATGGTGAGCACAGAAACGTTGCTATTTGAATTTAAATTAAAATTTCATTAGGTATCATGTTGCATTTTAAAATTAGTATTTTGTTTCTAAGCGAACAGAGTTGATTGTGTAACTGAAGGCTATCTACATCACAACCTTTTCCATGCCACTGCAAAAATAATTCCACTGGTCTCAAGGATAAGTTGACTGAGGTCTCTCAAATGTATGTTACATATGCAGACAAACTTAGTCTTGTTTTTTAATTAAAATTATTCTTTTACATCTTCCTGCCCGCACTGAAAAGGCAAATAGTCCTTACATGACCCTCCTCCAACTCTCCTTCCTAAAACTGTGTCATGTGTCACCAGTGAGGATGGCCAGTGCCCCAGCGATACACCATTGTGTGGCAGTCAGGGACAGAGAAAGGAACAGTCTCAGTGAGAAGTACACCTAGGGACAATCTGCTCTACCAGGACTCTATTATTCTCCAGACAGAATGAAAAATAGCACTCTAAAGCACCAGCATGTTCCCTGTTTTTAAAAAGATGGTGCTTGTATTTGAAACTGAAATTAATTCAGCCAACATACGCAGTCCTTTATTAAAAGGCTCTTTGAATGTAAGGAAACAGAGACACTTGAAGAAGTCACGCATCTGAAGTTGTTTGGGAGTGATTTCTAGTTCATTCAGAGTTTGCACTCAGCTGTGGGCTGCACCCCCTTGAACCAAGAGTCTCTCTCACTGTCCGGGGAGGCACCCAGAACACAGTCCTGGTGTTTCCCACAGCCTGCACTGACTGAGGAAAAGCAGCTTCCACCCGCTGCCGAAGGACTCCACCAAAGCCCTCCCAGAGGAGCTGTCAGAGGACGCAGTGAGTCAGGGCAGTGCCTCTGGAGGCACCTTGGCAGCGCACCCGCTCTGACCTGCTCTGCTCACTTAGCCATGCTCCATCTGCACGCCACAGCCCCGCTCCCCCCGGCAGTGCTCCTGCCATGGAAACCTGCTCCAGACTCCAGAGGAGCCTCTCCCTGCATTGCTAATATATTTAGAAATGACCCTGTTGCTGCAGCGAATTACAAAAGAAACAAATGCACCCTTATATAACATTATTACAATTATATTGCAGTGTTTGCCTCAGAGAGACAGCAGCACCTCAGCTACCAAAGTTCTACCACATTAAGGGGCAGAAGACACCAACAGCTGGACACTGAGTGCATTGTATCTTGCATAAAAACAGAGGTATAACGGGATACTTGGATTGAGGATATCCCCTTACTCCACCAAAAAGTTATGCTTATATAAATCTTAAATGACTTGCAGCATGAAAACAAATTGCTAGGCCGCCAGCTGAGATTTCAACTCATTTTGAGTCTCTAATTATGCTTGAACAGCTCTTGAAAACATTGAAATCTGTTTCTGACTGCATAGCAAAGCATGGAATGGGCAAGACAAATATTGTAGTAACCTTCATAAGCAATCTGATAGTTATTGTGGAATCTGTCCTCTCCCCTTTATCTTCTCTGGGGAAGTTGGTGCTGATTATGAAAACACCTTTAATAATAAGATGTTCCAGAAATTGATCATTTTTTTAATCTATTTTTAACATTTATTTCAATATTTTAAGCAAACACTTAATTTCTGATGTTATCTTTCCCTTTCCATTCTCTGCTATATGGAAGAAGCACTTAATAGATGTACTTTGATGTCAGTACAGATTCACAGACAGATAATTTTCTTCTGAACAAACTTGTTTCTGTAAATACAAATGCAATGCAAACGTAACTGGCACAGTCCTGTCTGTGGTAACAGCTGTTATTAAATCATACCTGTTTCTATTGTCAGGGATGTTTAATAACCTCCACTTTGTAACGAAAGGGCAAACAACTGTGACTACACCCATATTTTAGCAGCAGCAGGACACAGATGTTAAATTCTGGACTGTACTAGCCTCACATTCCTGCAGCTTTGTAAATGGCCTCAAAGCCAATGTTTTTCATTTTTCTTTTTTAGCCTTTTTGTGTTTCTTTATATGGAGATAATTTGCCAGGCTCTTCGACTTTGCTATGTCACATATCTGAGGAAAAAACCAGCACGAAATACAAAGCATAAAGCATACTATTTTTCAGCATTCCTTCTTCAAGCATTTTATGGACCTTTTCAGGAGAAAGTATTCAGTGTTCACAGAGAAGTCTCTTGTATGACCTGTATGACTGTCACCTCTCTCTTACAGAGGAGGATCACTGAGCTACAAACAGCACCAACACTTGGGTTTTTCCACCCAGCTGCCACTGCATGCTCAGGGACCTTGGGTTAATCACTTCTCTGTACCTCAGTAGAACATCAATGGGGGCTATATGGCCAAATAAATACAACGAAGAAACTTCTTATGTGCTTTAAAAATTGACTGGTGGTACAAAAAGGTACAGTCTAGCTGTAAACTTGTAACTGAAAAAGACAAAATTAGGACAAATATCGGTAGCTATTCTTAAGAACTCATGCAAGTTTATTAATGCTTTTATTGCAGTTTGTCTTTCCTGACTGAGTGCCTTAAAGGGCTTCTTACTTCAGCAAGGTACCTTATTGCAGCTCATTAAATACTGGCAAAATATGGGAATTTGCTGAAACATATATTACACTGCGAAAGACAAACTGATTTTTTATTTCTTCATCATTACCACTTCAATTCCTCCTTCAGAATTACAGTTGTGTAATCTCTACCCTTGGAGGTTTTCAAGATCTGACTGGTTACAGCCCTGAGCAACCTGGTCTGGCCTCAGAGCTGCCCCTGCTTTGAGAAGAGGCTGGAGCCCTTGTTAGGTCCCTTCTAACCTAAATTATTCCACGATCCTTTCTGGCAGTTTCTTTCTGTCTTCTTTCTGATGTTTTTCAGGATTTCCCTTATAAACTTGGGACTCTTATAAAGAGATTGTTGTTTTGGTAGAAAATTCATGTGTCCAGTCTTTCTTAAGTTTGTTTCTATGAAAGATTCAGTATATCGCAGGAAAATCAGTACTTCTGGCAGATTTGCATATTATTCAGTTTTGATTAAAATGTTGGTTTTGCCAAATCTGGAACTTTCACAAAACGGAAGAGAAAAAATCCCCAAGTTATTCATACTCTTCTGCTCTTCTACGTAATCTCTGCTACTTTTTAATTGCTGTCTGTATGTTTCAAATTTTAGGTACTGCCCTGTTGTGCCTGATCCATCGCCCTCCTGGCTTTGCAGAAACTGATTTGTAGGAGCTTGCAGCAAACATTTAAAGTGATTAAAGCCCTGCAAAGGATGGTGAGTTACATGTGAAAATCTCTCTTCTGAACTCTCTTTTTCCTAGCGAAAATTAGAATTTCTTGAGGTTTCCACCTTGGTATGAGCTTGTGTTTACAAGAGAATATTAATTCTGTGTTCTGCACATTCTCAATGTCCCTAACTAGCTTCCTAAAGTATTTTCCAACTCCACTAGAGATCAGTTTTTCAAGCTTCTTAAGTAATACCAGTGAGTTTTATTATACCTTTTCCCCCTCTCTCTACTGACAGGAGGCATTGCTGCCATTTGGCAAACACTGTGCTTTTACTTTTTTTTTTTCCTATTCCTTTCTCGAAGGGATTTTGCAAGAGTTATGAAAAGCAGGTCAGCTCTGCAAGCACCTATACACAAATTTCTGCTGTTTTTAAAAGGTAATGTGAAAAGAAAATAATTTACATTCAAAACTTACTAAAAAGATTGCTGAAGCCAGGAGCCAGAAGAAAGAAGCTAGAAAATGATGAACTAAGATCCAGTTGTTTTTACTTCCATCTTATCTATACTTAGTTTTTCCAGCAAATTTCAGCAGATTTTCCAGTTGTTGCTATTTTATCTCCTTTAAGCACCATTCAGTATGCAAACATAATCACTTTCAGTATTTTTCTTTTATGGATTTAAGAACTGTAATGCTAGACCAAAATATCTTTTTTTTTTTCCCCTGCCTTGCAAATGTAAGCTGGTATAAATGGCTCCAGTGAGTAATTTTCCTTAAGGGCCACTACGTAAGTCTGGCATATTCTCTGACTATCCACATTACTGAAGGTTGCTTACAGCTCTGAGCAAAACAGGGAGCGTACTGCCATCCTCATGATCAGGCATCCAAGGAGACAACTCTTCTGATAAGTTACAGAATAAAGGACTCTCTGTTTGCTCAAACACTTGCACACTCCAGTTTCCTGCCAAAGCCTGTTCACACTTCAAGCTCCTGGTGGATTCTGGATATGCAAGCCCAGCAATCTACCCATGATCAGTGAGTCACCATGGCACGATTATCCTATGATTAAACCACTTTTGCTTCCTTTTGCTGTGGCCACTCCACACTGGAGCCTTTCCAAATAAGTCCACATCCTCCTGCTCAGAGATCTCTTGATCTCTTCAGTACCACATGTTCGAGGTTGTAGCACCAAGGATTGCTGGACTGAGCACCACTGACAGGTAAAAAATCACAATGCCAAACTTAAAAATTTCTATGATTATCTGTTCATCCTCTCAGCCAGTTCATCCAGGACAATCACCACCATTTTCCAGTTGTGGCAAGCCATGTGGAGGAAGCACTGTTAAGACTTTTTGGTGCCATGATAATGACTACAAAGGAGCCACTGCACAAATGAGCAGGGAATACAGGAGAGAATGAGAGGAAAAGGTGATGCTAAAATGAGGAGCTGGAAGGTGGGTAACAGTTGTTTGGGGGGAGTGGAATGTACTCAGGTCTACTTTCATTGATGTAAACTTAATCCACAAATCAAACTGAATCCAGTGCAGTAATAAAAGTGACAGATAACTCACAACAAAATGGGGGCATGAGATGGGTTTTCTGGAAAAAGCCTCAAACTGCAATAATCACATGAGCAGTCTCTAAAACTCAGTCCAACTCAGCCCCCTGTAGCACTATGAAAGAGGGGGCAGCAGAGGATGGACAGGCACAGCAGCATTCCAGCTCTGCCTTGGAACCCCAGCAATGGAAATGGCCACAACTCTCTTTGCTTCCTTGTTTGAGATCTGTGGCTCTTTGTTACATCCCTCAAGGTTTTTGTGCCTTAAAGATAAATCTTGTCAGCCAGAGACAGTGTCCCTCTGGTGTTTTATGGAATGTTTCTGCTCTCTTTTGTGATGTACTGAGAGGTATTTTCTCTGTGTATTGTAAGCTGGTAGCTGCTGTAACCTAGGCAGTACAACAAGATGCCTGTTTTCGAAGACTGTGATTTCAATTTTTTAGATGTTTGCAAAATGGTGGTGTCCTTAAAAGAACAACCCCATCATGCAGAGGACTGAAGGAAAACTCTAATTTAACTAAAGAGCCCTAAAGCTGCCTCAGTTCAGACTTGTTCCCAAGAGAACATTGCTGGGAGCCAATTACTGCCGCTTCCTTCTTTGCTTTCTGTTGCTGGCAAGACTGAATCTATTTTTTACTGACATGCCACTTATAATATGCTGTGAAATGCAGACAAAATGCAAAGAGAAATTGCAAGCTGTCTTGATAAACATTTGACATCAATTTCCAGAGCCTGGAAATAGTTTTGTGCTGCTCTGAACTCAGGTAAGGCAGCAAAGGTATTACAGCAGTACAGCA
The DNA here is from genome assembly GCA_013398115.1 of Falcunculus frontatus. Taxonomy (NCBI): domain Eukaryota; kingdom Metazoa; phylum Chordata; class Aves; order Passeriformes; genus Falcunculus; species Falcunculus frontatus. The sequence goes on from VZRV01005199.1 coordinate 2,246,863, forward strand.
TTTTTGGGGTGTAATTGCACAGAAGAAATGTCAGCTGTGAGATGAACAGCTCCCTTCTGTGAAAGAGCATGTTCTAGCATCTTTATATTCAGACTACCCTACAGAGTGGCTCTTGACCAGTAACGTGCCTGTGCTTCTGACTTCCTCAGTAACTGCCCAAGTCACTTAATTTGTTGTTTGATCAGCTATGAAGTAAAAATAAAATATGTGTAAGTACTTTTGTAAACCAGTTCAAGATATTGTGATGGATATGTTATATAAATGCTATTTATTATGGTAATCACTTCTTTGCTATATTCACAGTTTTCTTATCTAGGTCCAAACAGAACTGAAAACATCTTGATAATATTTCATTGACATCCTTTACTTTGCAACTTGGATTTTAAACACGGGTGTCCTCCTCTGCTCAATCGACTTTCAGCCTTGTTCTCTCCAACCTTTTTCCTGATGCTCTGACAGGAGTTGCTCTGTCATTCATGCTGCTTCAGCAGTCTCAAACTCCTGACTGCCTTTAACCTACTGAATCACTTCCTGACTCTATGTGATGCCTGTAGACTTCTCTCCACCTGACTCTGAACATGAGCATTTCAATCAATTTCTCCACTCTAGCAAACTCACGTGCTGGAATGAATTTTGCAAGATAGCAATTTTTGCTGCATTTTAAATCCAGCTCTTTTTTTTGCCATCCCTGTCATTTTCCTTTTGCCTTGCTAGGTAAACTACCTGCAAGTACTTTGATAGAGTTTATACTTCTTTCCTTCTGTTTCTTTTTGTAAATAGTTTTGAACAACAACAAAAATGTTATCTAAGGATGCAGGTACATTTACAAAATGTCACAAAAACATATTTTTGGCAATAATCCCAGAACAAAACAAAGATATTCTGGGAAGGCCTCCATTTAAAAATAAATTCTATTGTAAACCAGGGATCCCTGTGCTTTTTCAGAGGAATGAGACCTGTCACTCCTTATCCACAGCTACGAGAACCTTACACACAGTAAGGTCCCCACTGCAACAAGTTAAGAGACACGGAGTTACAACACTGCCCCATATCTACATATCTTTCCTCACATTGCCCCGACTGAAGCCTCCCATCTGCTGCCAGCATCCCTCTTCCCAGCTTGCAGCAGCACAGTAACCACAGAAATTATCTGCAAGGGGAAAATTATATCTACCTCCTTTTCAGTTGTCTTTTAAAGGAGTTAACAGCTGGAAATAAAGGGAAGAAGCAGCAGCTGGTTATTCCTGCAACGTAATAATGAGGAGAGCATTACAGCAGCTCTGTGGAAGAACTTGTAGAATTTGTTCACTGAGTGCAGGAGTAGAATCAAAGAATTTTAAAGATGTCCTTCCATTCCAGTCCCCTACTCATCAAGTGACACTGCAAAACTAAAATTAAGTTTCTACTTGTCTGTATTTCTTTGGGCAGATACAGCATTTAATTCCTTCTGGAAGGTGCCGCCCAGGGAAAGGCAAGTCCTGTCTGTATTGCCTGGACACTGTCCATGCCTGTGTAAATTAGCAGAATGCTACAAGCACACTTCCCCATCCTCAGTGGATGTCCTGTGATGGGAGCTGGAGTGGGGAAAAAGCAGACCTCCTAGCATCAAACATATGATGGGAATTCTCTCCTGGACTCTCACAAGTTCTCTGAATTTCTCCGTGTCACTGCAGCATAAGGGAGGAAACCAGATTCCCAGCTGAGCTAAGGGGAAAATAGAACCCTTACTCAACAAGACAGTGTATTTCTTTCACTGACTGACTGTCAGAAGTAAAAAGAGTTATAAAAATTACACTCATAGCCTGAAAAATAAAACTTTATGTAAGCTAAACCTGAACAGAGGCTAAAGCTCTAGAAAAGTGCTGGAGGACCAGGCTGGCAATGGGACACTTATTGTGAATGCCAGGCTTCCACATCCTTCTGCATGTCTTCTGCTTGTGACATTGATGGGGCCCTAGGAGAAAACGCAGCTGCAGCCCAGACCATTGTAAATTCTGCTCGATTTCTGACTCCTTGCTATTTTCCTTAGAATAAATACTAATATTTTGCATGTTTCTATATCTGAAACAGATCATATAAAATAATGATCTGGTACATTAGTTACCTTATGACATGCACAGGAGACACTCCTAGAATCTACTTGCAACACCAGCCTCAGTCATCTTATAGCCAAAATTGCAGCTCTTCAGAGGGATTGCAGCACCATGTGGGATGAAAAGATGCTTTATATGGTATTACAGTGTTTCCAGATTTCCACTCTGCAGATGGCCATGGCATTTTCCACATGACTCCTACTGTAATACCAGAAGCACATAAGTCATTTATAAGTAACTGATATGTCCCAGCACCTTATAGTGCACTGTGCAGTATTCACAGCTGAACAGACAGTGCAAAAGGAACATTAGCATGTCTCCTTGTCTTAATTTTATAGAGAGCATATATGCATCCAGGAAAAGTAGAAAAGCAGAACAAATACTGATGTATGTTAGCTAGCGCACGAAAATGTCAGAACTTCCATCAAATATGATAATCTAACATGCAACAGAACATGCCCAGAGAAAAGAAAATATTATTTTGTGTTGTGGTCAAAGCCTCTGAAAATACTGCTATCACTGATCTGAATTCACTCGTATAATTGGCAATTACTTTGTTACTGGAGAAAGAGGTGTCTAATTGCTGAGAATGACCCTTCTGTCTTTGGTTTCCATTCTCTTTCTTCTTTCATTGGAGTAAATAGATATACACTTTGTTTTTGTCTTTTCTTCGGATAAGATGTAATATAATAGCTTCTAAAAATGTTCGTAATAGGGAGACATGAGTTGAAAAATACCAAGGAATACAAAATAAATTGTATGGCTTTTATTGCTCAGAAAATATGGGGTGAAGAACAAGATCCCACCAGCTTTTAACCTTCAAGTATTCAACGTGTTATGCAGAATTCTCACCAAAAAAACCCAACCAAACAAAAAAACCCAACCAAACAATCACACCCCAAAAACCCAACATCCACCAACCAAACATTCAGGACACATGAATACCTATTTTCCTTAAACATTTTCTGTTTGCTTCTAAACATATTTCATTTCAATGCAAAGCTTCCTAATGAATTTTTTTCTTCAGACTCCTAACAAGGCAATTCAGGTGCTTATATTTCAGGTGTTTGGATCTTGGGCATACAAAGAAACAACTGCAGTACCCCCCACTCCTTCCAGTTACAGCTGAATGTGGGCCCAGGTCAATCTCAGTAGCAGCAATTTCGTAATTCCATCTCGGAAGAAAATTACTAAAACACTTTTCTGAGCCACCATAAGAAACGTGCTGCAGGTGCAGGGCAGAAAGACAGAACTATTACAACACAGGAACTGGCTGTGAGCGTCTGACACCACTAAGACAGTAAATGATAATCAAATTATAATTCAAATCCACTGGCAAAATGTTCCCTTTAAGGAGTCTGATAGATCTCCACTGGAGCCTTGGTGCAAGAGCAACAGTCAGAAATCAGAATATTTGATCTTGTTCTGGAAATGTGCTTGCTCGTGAGTGCCAAACAATTCGTTTGGCCAGAATCTGGGCTCTGTGAATGGTGAGCAGTTTCAGAGTGGAACACAATCCCTGATGAGGCTGCAGTACTGCAAAGGATTCATTTAATAGCTGGAATGTCTTTGCTTCAACACAGCTCCCCTTTTGTAAAGCTAATATCAAATTATCAACAATTTTTTTACAAATATAAAAGAAGGGCTCATTAAACAAATACGGATCACTGAAAAAGGATCGATTTCTTGTCCAGTACATGAGCAATAAGTTTAAAAGGGTTGCTCTTACATTAGTCTAGTGATGAAGATTTTGCTTACAGAGCCCTGGGCATATAAAAATAAATCCATAGCTGCAGTGTAGGTTTAGTGCCAACACATCAGTGATCATGAAGAAAGTGGATTTAAATTACCCATTTTTCCCCTGGAGTTAGTCTCCAGCATAATCTGGAAACAGATCAGCACAACTTAAATTAACTGTATCAGTAAGGACCTTAATGGAATTTCACAGGATCCACCAGAGTACAGATTCAAGAGAGCAGACTGAGCTGAAGTCTTGCTTTCTCCTTCCCACCTCTGTGATGTGAAGCCCAGCAGAGGCTGATGATGACGGCAGCAGCTGGGCTGCTTGTATGTCAACACGCCAGTTGGGGAATCCCTGTGGAACTGGTCAGGCCAGTTCTGAGGCTGCACTGTCACCAAAGCACCCTGAACTAGCCAGTCCAGTCGACTACAGCAACTGGATTTTGCTGTGGAATGTTTTCCTTTTTTTTTTTGAATCTGCTTATCAATGAGGTCAACTAAGAACACAGCACTTCTGAACATGAATGATCATAGCTCAGTTAGGTAGAGACCATGTCTTTAAAGAAAATTTGACATTCATTTAAATGATGGAGACAGGTTTGTAAAGAAACATGAAGAAGAAGGGAACATTCCTTTTTTATTATGTGAACTCCCACATGCGATGTCATGAGGAATTTGAGTGGGAATTTATTTACAAAACTGGGACTTACTGTCATTACACTGAGCTGAAGCAGGGGAAAAAATTACCATGCTATAAGTCAAATGTCACAGTAGAATTTAATATGCTAGAATTCTTGGAAAGTGTTCTAATGCTTCCAGCTCAAAAGCAGTGTACACTGCTTTTTATAGCAAGGAATTTTAATTATTATTAGTTTTTGGCAATCCCCATAGTCTGCTGGCATTTTCTAAGCTGCAGAGATTAAAACCTGAAGAGAAACAGAAGGTGGTAGGAAAGGGAAGAATGCCTAATTGAAGTACTCAACATCTACTTATCCCTGACATACTAATACAGACATGAGCAGGAGTGCAAGACCAGGACATTATTCCTACCTTCCCCTCAAATGTGCCATTATTAACCGACTGAATTCTCATAACAGCCAAAATAGGTCAGAGAGAAGTCGGCAAGTGTCTGTATCACATAGGGATGGCAGTACAGTAGCTGGACTGAGGGAAGAGTAGCAAAACAGCTTGCCTGGAGAACAGAAAGGAATTTCGGAAAGGTTGTGTCTTCAACCAAATCACAGTGCCAGGATCCATGGCACTCACATGCTATTCTCAGTGATTTATGGGTAAGCAAGTTCCTGCCCTGCAGTGCTTTCAGTATGGAGACATGCTGACATGGCCAGGTTTCCACAGCCTCCAGTTCACTTCCTCCCCTTTTAGCATTTCTATCCATACATTATCTTATAAGGTAAATACAGCCTCTGTCCACCAGGTCCATCTGTGTCCACTGCATCCTCCCTGGACACGTCACTGTGGCTGCCACATAGCCATGAATGAAGGACATGAGGCTCAGACAAACCAGGGCAATCCCACTGCTTCCCATTCCTTTGCTCTATGAGCCACATCCTGCACCCTCCACCGAGACGCTGAATGCACTTCAGAGCCTCCTGCCTTCTCATGAACCCTTTTCCCACGCTGCTCCAGACTCCAGTGGGTACCTCCTGGCTTCAGACTGTTGACTAACTCTTTCTCAGCCACACTGAGGCCATGACTCAGGTTTGCTGCTAGTGGCAAGAACACACTCACATTGTGGTGAACGTCTGGAAGGAATACTTTGGACGCTGTAATTTTGACCATGGCAGCAAGGGAATGATTACAGTACCAGCTCAGGGCAGCTTTCTCACTGTGTCCATGCAGCACTGGGTTGTAGCAGAGCTGTGTATGCAAAAGTGAAGCAACATTACCACAAGGTTCCATGCCTGTGTCTGATGATTTGTTCAATCTGAGCATGAGAGCCAGTTTCCCCAGTGATGCCATTGACCAGAAGCCTTTTTTACTGGGGGAACAGGAAAAAGAATCTGGAGAAAGTTCCTGGGATGCAACACTGGTGCTTCTATCCCAAGCAAACTCCGAGCAACAAATTGTCCCTCTGAACATTTAGGGAAAATATTTTGAAGACCTGTTCAGCACCAGATGGATGGGATGCCCTATGCTCCCTCTCCTCACTCCAAAATGTACTTCAAAAATGAAAGAAAATGACATAACACTAGAAGCTAATTGGCACTTCACATTTGCTATTGCTGATTCCAATTTAAGTATAAAGAGAGAGCAATTTCCTGCTAGGTGACCAACTTCACAGAATCCCCTGCACTTTGGCATTGAATGAACTGTGGCAATGCAGTATTGTCTGTAACAAAAGGATTTGATCAGTGGAGAGTACTCTCTGCACCACCTCTGCTTCCACCTTTACACTTTTCACAGTTTCCCCAAGAGGAAAAACATTTGCATGAAACAACCACCAAAAATGTCACAGTACAAAAATATCCCTTAGGATTCATTATATGCTATATGCTATAATGTTATGTGCTATATGAATAACAAAGCATTACACAGCTTGTAAAACTGCTATATTTGTAGATTTGCATCATAAAAGTTTTACATAAAATTAAAACTTTGATTTGTCATGGAAGCTTCTTCAATGATTAACATTTATCAACATCCAACAGTCAAAAGCTATCAGATGTCAGTGTTGTCCTCATTAATCCTTTTCCCCTGGGAAATGTCTTAAGGATCTGTAGGCTGCTATACTAAGCTCCCCTTCAGCACACAAAATTCATCCAGATATCTGCAATGACAAAGTTCATACCAGATAATTTTTGTTATTCTGGGAGGGACTGAACTTCTTGCCACTGAAAGAGATTGCTTTGTAGTTAGCAGTCAAACAAGGACTCATAACCTCTTATCAGTATTTCTCTGGGCCTTCTCCTACTTTCACAAGTCTCCCTGTAAACTTAATGCTTTAAATTTAGTTATACAACTTGAATTTTCACTGACTGATTAGGATAGATGATAAGAGAAACACTGTTCTTGCACATCATTGTTTCCGCCACTTATTTTACCACACTGCCATCACAATACTTAAAGTCTTCTTTGGAAAAGCTAAAGAAACTGCCTTCTGGACACAGAATGGCATCTCATTTACCCAGGAACAGTAAAATTCTCTCTAATGTGCTCTTTAAACTAGTTGTGAAACCCAAGATGGTAACATATGGTCTGTTAGGAATCACCTTGCCCTTCTCCAGTCTCAGTAGGCTAGGGCTATGTAAAAATCTACATCTATTGAAAGTCATTAAACTTTAATACCAAGGAAAACTTGTTCGGGTGTTCTCAGCCCCAGACTTTCTATTTGTCACCTGCTACTCCCAGACAGATGAACTCACAGATGGGAGAGACTGCAGATCACAAATGATAAACCTTGCAAGCACTGAAGTACAGAAATAGCATTGCAGAAATTCATTGTCGCTGTTTCTCCCATTCCTGGGGAAAATGGAGGCCGTAATATTGATATTTATTGACTTTTTTTTTCTTTGCAAACACTTCAACATCTGAAGGGGCAGCCATTGTGCCCAGGAGCAGGAGCAAACCCACTTGGCTTCAGGGAAAAACAAGTGAGCCATTGGTAGCTGTAATTGAAGAAATGCCAAAGTGGGGCACCAAATCGGAAGAGCTACTACAGGTGTGGGAACTGCATGAGTTGATGTTCTTGAAATGATGGAAAACTGAAAACAGAGTTTCTCCAGATCACACGCAATGCTGAGCATCAGCAAGTCCTGCAGGAACCGTGATGGGTCAGCATCTGCACAGGCTCTGGTCATTCCACAGGACACTTCCCAGTGCACGGCCCTGGCGTGGCTGCTCTGAGCAGCACACAGGGATGTGCAGAGCCGACAGCTCCCTCCTGCCCAGGAATGCTGCCAGCCCTGCCTGCTCCTCCCAGCTCCCCACCACCACCACCTCCAGCCATTCAGGACCAATGCTGTTCTGTGTTTCCCAGGAGGTGGAGAATTTGAGCAAGTGCAGAAGGTACATGAATACCTGGCACGTGGTCTGCACAAAACACTGTGCCAAAATACTGCAAGAAGAGACAGGAGAGAAAGAAAAATAAAAGGAGCAGCTACTACTCCATTTAAGATGACTGATTAAAAAAAAAAAGACAGGTTGTTTTTAATTCCTTGTTGGCAGTAGCTAGTCTCATTTCACTGCCTTTAATTTCTCCTCAGGTCTATCTGCAAGTTTAATAAAGGTCTTCGTGCATGCTCAGGACTTGTTCACTTAATTGAGTGAAACTAGAAGCCACAGTTATGCCAGAAGGTTTTATTGGGATATTAGAGAATAATCAGCAATCTTTTCCCAACCTATCCTCAATTAGATTGCACAAAGATTCAGCTGATGTTTTATTTAAATGCAGGCTTACTACACTGTCCACTGCAGCCCTTAAAATCAGTCAGACATGAAAAACTTCCCAAGTACAGGGTCTCCCCACTCAAGAAAATAAAGGAAAGCAGTTTAAAAACCTGTTAACATCAGCATTACCACTACAATGTACTCCAAGAAACTCCAGTCCACAAAGGTGTGCTTGTATTTACAACCTCTCCCAAAGAGTCCATGTCACATTTATGAAGAGTAGGAAAACATAATACTCCTTGCAAACTGTGATGCTGGGCCAGTGTTACATGTTGGGGTATTTTTCATTTGTGTACACTCACTCAGAAATCCTCTTGTCTTCCCAGTCCACCCTAATTGAAATCCTGGTTTTCCAGGTACGCTGATAATACACTCCAATCCTTTAGTCACCGGTACACTACTTGCAACATTGCTTCCAAATTGTTTTGAAGGTAGAGCTTTCTCCTTCAGCCTTCTAAAAATGGACTTTACCCCCCACTTAGCAGCTGAATAATTACTGGCTCCATGTTGTCTGGGGGCTGGCTTCAAGAGCAGGAAAAATTTGGCAAGATGCTCCACTGTCAGTTTAGGCTTTCTTCACACTTTCTCTCTTAAATCGACATATTCCTAATTGTTTTCTCCTTTCTTTTCCATTCTTTATAATACTTGATAGTCATCCCCTGCTTGTGCTTTGCTCCCTTATTCTGAACTTTGCTACCCAGCTACCATTAACTATTTTTAGGACTTGTTGTGTTTACATCCTCTCTTAAGATCACTCAAGCAGAACAAAGGGCAATTTTAAGCAATGAACTGAACTCTGAGGATGAGAAGCAGGGTGGAGCAGGCCCACGCTGTTTTAGAGAAGGCAGTTTGGAAACTGGGAACAGCAAGCTCAGTTCCTAAAGGACTTAAGCCTGCATGAGGGCGTTTGATAACGGCGGCATCTTGCTCACGCTGCTCTGAGCAGACTGCGCAGTCCCTCCAGACCAAATCCCTGCTTCCAACAGAGCAGAGCAGCAAACAGCTTCTAGCTTTAACAGCTGGCAGTGCAATACACAAACCTCTCCACCACACTTTCCCTGATAGGCTCCCAACTTCACTAGAGGCTACAGTTTTTAATTCCATGCACTAGAGCTAAGGGAAAACCAGGTGTCCTTGGCTACAGCTCAGCATCCCACCCATTCGAAGTTCAAGAACAGCTGCAGAACAATGTTCAGACACAGACCAACAAAAAAATTTCTAACATAGATTTGTCAGACTGGAAATCTGTTAAACCATGTGTGAACATTATTCCGCTCTATCAGACTTCAAGAACAGTTCACAGAGCCTAGAAATCATTTGTTTAGGGTCTTGCAATTAAACACTGCCATCAGTCACCTTTGCCATGCAGAATTTTCCTTCCTTCCTTCATACACATACACACACACTTTCCTCAAAGGATGCTTCCAGAAAAGCTTTTGCTCTTAATATCTGTACTCAAAATAATTCATTTTGAATACAGTTTGCCTTTATGATGACCATTTTTTTACACTCAACTTCAAAGACCACCACCTGGTCAGGATTGATAGTTTGTGTACAGGCCCGGCACAAATCTCTATCTGAAAGCAGCAAAACTTTTTCATTCTGCTGACGTGTTTTCAACCTGTCCTCTGCCTGCCAAAATATAACCCTTGAAAGCAGACTCCATATGATTTGCCCCTCAACTATAGATCCTGTCAACTTGCATTATCCATGGTAACAGTAATATTTAAGAAACACCCCCTAGCAAAATGCTTACACTGTTTTTCTAGCTTGAGCAGAATAAATACCAGATATCAACAGTACCAAAAACATATTTTATTTCTGATAAACAGCTCAAAGTGGAATTTTGTTTTTCTGATTCCTTAAACCTATTAATAGTTTACATCACGTTCTTTACTTTCATCCAAAACCTGTGTTTTTAATATTAAAATTATTTTATGCTTGGTAGCAGCCAGTTGTAGGAAGAAAAGTAATGGAAATTAGAAAAGGTAAACAGTACTGAAGGGCTATTTCTTCTGCCATCAAAGTACAGTTAACCATTTTTTATTTCATCTTAAAATACACTTTTTCGCCTCTGCCAAGTCTCAGTTCACTGAGGAAAATCTGCACACAAATCTTTGTAACTTACATTTAAAAGTCATCGATGTGTTGTAATAACAAAGACAATAGAACTGCAACCTGGAAAGACACTGGAAACACACAATGTTAATTGATTATCACGCCAAAGTGATCTTTCCAGATGAAGCAAAAGCAAGATCTGACAAATGTATGTATCTCCTGATTACTAACAGCCTCCAGTGAAATGATGACAACACGACTATATTGCTTCCTTTTACAAGCTCATTTACAATACGCTTTGTTGATGATATTTAAACAATAGCTAGTGCCAAATGGGTAATGCTGATTATATTAGCAGTCTTCTTCAAAACAAGGAAGTGTAGGTTCAACATTTTTCTAAGATTCCTAGGAAAAGAAACTTGTTTTATCATCTTGTCTGCCTGCTATCTTTACCTAACTTACAGCAGATTGAAACCCTAATGAAAATGGAGGACAAGGTGCTCTGAATTATGAACAGTTTAGAGGCCATCATTATGGGAAAGATATGGCAGTAAGAGGTGTAGGGCATTCAGGCACTAACTCACAGAAAATGGCAGATCAGTGCTTCTGCTGCTCAAGGAGCAGCTTTTTTCCAGCTGTCAAACTTTGGATAATATTTTGGTTTTATTCACTCTGCTAGGGTCAATAAAAAACAATGGTCTTTTTCAACTCTTTTCCAGAACTGCAACAAACTGAAGTGCAAACCTACACACACACAGAGGAATGCAAACAAAATCAAAAAACAGCAGAACTCTCCTATCCAGGAAGCCTAGCACAGGTTTCACTCGTTACTGCTGCAAAGGATAGAATCCAGTGCTAAGGAAAAACAAAAGAGATGTAGAATGAGAATTCCCGTTTTTACTGATATCTTTACTTTATCTTCATACAGACAATGTGGAATCACTTTTACATGGCATCAAATGACAAAAAATCCGCAGTTCCTCAGCAAAAGTCTAACATTACTACCTTGAAGTTTTAAAGTAAAACCCAGCTTCAAACGGGAGCACACACACTTTGGAAAGCCCACAGTAGGTTTGTTTGTGTGCTGGCCAGAATAGGTCCCCAAATGCAATCTGTTCCAGCTAAAGCAGAACCATTCCTGCCTCAGTCTGTGCGCAGGTCCCTGCCTGGGCCAGGGAGCAGGAGCCGTGCACTTGTGACCCTCAAATACCTCCCCACAGCACCAGCCAGAAGGTGCAGCACACAGCCACTGTAAACACAGTGTTTCACATTAGCTGGCTCACTTGCCTCCCATACTTCGCAAATTTTACTGCAAATAAGAAAGAGTGGTATGAAATATATTCAAATGTACACTAGAAACCTAGGAGGCATCATTTACAGACAGTTTGTGTTATTACAGGCTCCAAAGATACATAAAACATCTTGCATTCATAGTCTTGTCATGAAAAGGCTAAAACATGGTATTTTCGCCTGAAACTCTGCTAATGACAACACACAGTTGCTGCAGTTTAAAAATATCCCTTCTACATTCTCTTTTGAGAAACTATAAATAGCCTGTAAAAAAACAAGTGACTTTAACATCTCTGTTATTTGAACAAATAACAGAGTAATTCAACATTAGGTGTGGCCTTAAGGTCGCAAATTTCAAAGACTATTAGGAAAACAGAAAATGGAGGACAAAACCTTGCATGAAACACGATGAAGGAAGGAGCAAATACCCTCTTGCTAATAAATTGCTACCATCAGCAGACAGTGCATAAATCAGCACTGCTGAACTGTGAAGATTTCTGGATTATATATCAGAGTTTTTAACAATTTGCTTACATAGCTCAGCCAGTACAGAGTTAAGAAAGAAGCCTCTTGTCAAATAATTCAGTTGGACCTGTTCCTGCTGCTACTGATGCCAATAGGAGTGTTGCCCTAGAATTCAGGAAGAGCAGGACAGGATCCAAAGCTGTGGTGTGATCAGTTTTACTGTTTATATTAGTGCTGTAACTATCAGTCTCCAACTGGAGATGATGGTACTGATGGTAATGAGACTTATCAACACCAATTCCATTTGCAGCTTGGCCTTAATCCAAGCCGTCTACAGCAGTGAAGTAAATTACATTCAGGCAAATTAAAGAATCCATCCACTAATCAGATTTTAACTTTTATTGTCATCAAAAAGTTTCCATCAGTGCAACTTTTATTCTAACACAGTTCTAAAAATTTACTCACTAAAGTGATCTTTTGAGAATCTTATCTATAGATACATGCATGGAAATTCCTCTTGAAAATGTTCACTTCCTTCTGGTTCCAGTCTGCTATGTAGGTTTAGAAGAAAGCTGTTTCTAAATTAGCTCAAAACCTTTACTGTGACTCGAAAGTGACACAGGATATTAAACAGGTTTGGACAGGAGGCAATGTTGTATCACCACTTTGCAGTTTCCCCTAGCAAACTTTACCAGAGAATCAGTTACAGAATGGCTGGGGTTGGAACAGATCTCTGGAGATCATCCAGTCCTACCTCCCTGCTAAAGCAGGTTCAACCAGAGCAGGTTGCACAGGATCAGTTCCAGGTGGGTTTTAAATATCTCCAGAGAAGGCAACTCCACAACCTCTCTGGGCAGCCTGTTCCTGTGCTCAGCCATCCTCAAAGTAAAGGATTTTTCCCCATATACAGATGGACTTTCTGTTACAGTTTGTGCCCATTGCCCCTTGCCCTCTTGCTGGGTACCACTGAAAGGAATCTGCCCCATCTTGTGACACCTTCCCTTCAGACATTCGCGTGCATGGATGAGGTCCCCTCTCAGCTGTCTCTTCTCAGGGCTGAACAGGCCCAGCTCCCTCAGCCTTTCCCCATAAGAGAGATGCTCCAGTCTCTTCATCACCTTTGTGCCCTTCACTGGACCCTCTCCAGGTGCTCCATTGTCTCCCTGCCCCTGAGAGGCCCANTGGACCCTCTCCAGGTGCTCCATTGTCTCTCTGCCCTGAGGAGCCCAGCCCTGGACACAGCACTCCAGAGGGGCCTCAGCAGGGCTGAGGAGAGGGGCAGGATCACCTCCCTGACCTGCTGGCACTGCTCTTCCTGATGCACTCCAGGATCCCATCGGCACTGACCCCTGGGGACACTGCTGGCTACAGGCCCCCAACCAGAGCCCATCCTGCTGATCACAACCTCCGAGCCACTCCCCAATCCCCCTCACTGCCCACTCATCTAACCCACAGTTCCTGAGCTATGAGTATGTTACGGGAGAGTTTCAAATGCCTTGCTGAAGTCAAGGTAGACAACACCCGCTGCTCTCTCCTCATCTACCCAGCCAGTCATGCCATCATAGAAAGCTATCAGATTAGGCAAACATGATTTCCCCTCAGTGAATGTGTATGGAATATTCCTGATAATCCTTTCTACCTCCACATGCTTAGACATGACATCCAGGATGTGTTGTTATCACCTTTCCAGGGATAGAGGTGAGGCTGACCAGCCTGTAGTTTTCCGGGTCCTCCTTCCTGCCCTTACTGAATGACATTCACTTTCCTCCAGTCCTCAGGCTCTCCTGTTCTCCATGATAAAGATGATGTAGAATGACATAGAAATAACATTTGCCAGCTCCCTCAGCACTCATTAGTGCATCCCATCGGACCCCATGGATTTGTGGGTGTCAGGTTTGCCTAAATGATCTCTAACCCAATCTTCCTCCACCAAGGTTAAGTCTTCATTTCTCCAGATTTTCTCTTGCTTCCAGGGTCTGTGATTCCTGAGGAGTGGCCTTAGCAGTAGGGACTGAGGCAAAGTTTTCCTTGGTTTGCCATGCCAATTACCGGCAGACCAGACTCTCTAACTAAACGACAGACAGTTCCCAAAGCAAAGCTATGTTTTTATGCTGCACAAGAAACTGAATTTTGAACTGTATGCAAACATTTAGCTGAACTGTCATTAAATTGTGGACTCAAACTCACAGGGATCATGCAAGTCACTGTTAGAAGGATTTGAGTTCTAATTAGCAACTGGCCTTGCGCATCTTGTCTCCAACAGAGACACAGCTGCTCAGAGCAGCGTGGTGCTGTGTAGATCTGGGCGGACTCGACAAGACCAAGGAGTTTCTGCACATGGATGTGGGATGGATCTGACCCTTGAACTTCTGCCCAAATGCCACACCCTGACTTCCATGCAAAACACTTTTTTGGCTGGCTTTAAGTAACACCAGGACAGAGATCTTTGTGTGTTTTGATGTGCACAAACCTTAGCTTGCCACAGAATTTGAGTTTGCAGTAATGAAACACACACTCTGTTCTTGCCTCACCCAGAAAGTGAAGAGTTATTTTTGATTGTGTTAAAAAATCATAAGTATAACTAAGTTAGAAGTTTTATAGGACTCCTACTCACCTCCTCAGCACCACATGCATCTTTCTCTTTATTTCATTTCTTGGCAGACCATCCTCTCCAGCTAAGAGGACATACTGTGTCTAAAACAAAACTGTCTTTGTACACCACATAACAAACGAACTTCTGAATTTATATGAAAGTCACAGAGTTGACAGCTTAGGAGTTTAAATGATGGATTTTTATACCATTATGTAATTATCACCACAAAATGAAACATTCATTCCGCGTAAAATTCTCAGGAACAGTAAATCAGTTAACATGTATGTATATACTGAAAGCCCTGAGGATATACCATGCTAAAGAACATCATAATCTCTTCTGTTCCAACTCCAGCCCTTTGGCATCAACTGGAAAGGAAGGTGAGATCTTTCAGAGTAAGTGAACTGGGGATTCCCTACTGATTGAGAAACACTGAGGTGATGAAAAAATGACATATTTGGCTCCATGCCACCTCACCGTGGCTTAGCTAATGTGGAAAGCAGCAGCCACAGGATGCAGTACAGGTTCCAGCACCATGTATGACTCTCCTTCACTACTGATGCACAAGTAAGCATCCAGTTTGTAGTTTTTGCTTTCATTTTCTCTTGATTTCCTTGTTCCTCATGGTCCCTATTCAGTCTGTGAATAAAAATTGTTCTGTGGTCATAAAAAAACTGTGTCTTAGTGACTATGCAGCCTCAAGACAGAACACATAAAAGGCTTACAAATATACAAATTAAGCTCTCTGCTTTCTAGGACAGTACTTCAGCTGCTTTTCCTGCTAAAAAAAGAAATAGAAAACATCACCAAAATAAATGACTGTTTAAGAAACAGTTAATTCTCCCACCTGGTCACTTTCTACAACAAAGTAGAAAGCTTTCAGATGAAGAGAATTTGTTCACAAACAGTTCATAAGACACATCATTAACCTGTCCAAGAGCCTGTTTATCTCTGTTTACTCCCCTACCTGTCAAAGGGAACCTGCTGATATCAAACGTACATGAAACACTTTCTCAGCACTTCTTAACTGCTGATTTCATCTTTGCTTCTCCAAAGCCTGCTCTTTCCAAGGCTGTCTGTGCTTAGCAAATGTCTCATTCTAAGGACAGTCAACTTTTGCATGTAATTACACTAAAGGCAAATCTGTGACTTTTGGTGTTGTTGACTAAATGCGACAAACGTTTGGAGGACCCTGATCCAAGATTCTAGAAGAAAGTTCAAAACAGCCTGTTACAATATCTTTCTAGTACAGATACTAAGTTACTTTTACATTGCACTAAATCTGTCTGATGTCAAGCTATACCTTTTTTTGAGCATCTTCAATTTCCACTTGGTATCTCTAGGCTAAATAAATTTTTAATACCAGTATTGAAGGAAGTCAGCATTACTTTTTACTAGGAACCTCAGAAACTTCCGTGAAAGGTGCAGGCTGCTAATACGGTTTCAAAGGCTGGCCTGGGAGAAGTTCTCCAGGGACTGCTGGCGAGTGACAGTTTCACGTGGGATTATATAAACTTCAAAAACTAACTACAGTGCTGCCTGCAAAATCTGTCTTCTGAGAAGGACCAGAGTGCTTCAGCTCTCTTCAATTCCACATTATTTTCACTTTTATGTTCTACTGCCAATGAAACAGCATTTCTGCACTAGATATTAATTATCATATAATGTTGATTTCATTGCCCTTAGTAATAATTTTACATTGAAACAACAGTTTGTATTTTACAAGCCCTTGAAAAACAGTAAGATGTGAAATTACAGTGTTTGTGAAAATACATTTAATACAGTCAAGGACAAACCCCTCTAAAGAAACTGAAAAGCCCATTAAACGGAAGAGTCTGAAACACACTAAGACAACGGCTCCTTATATGCTGAAAATGTTCCCTTCCTCTAGGACTTGTTTAATACCAAGTGTCATGATTTAACAAAAGGGAAATGTGTGAGACTTGCAGTCACACTGCATAAAATAAGTTTACGTAAGTTGGAACTCTCTCTTTAGTAATCAAGCACTTTCTTAATTCCATGGGGTTGGACTGAATCCTCACTGATTATTAGCACTTCCCATGCAGATACTAAAATAGCTCCATATGCCTGGATATACTTGCAAAAATGCCTGAGGAGTCACTGCAGGTGTTATCTGAGCAGGCTTCAGAGCAATGTTACACAGGCCCACGGACACTGTTAATGTTGAACACCCTCACACTCTTGACTTGCAGCAGCTCCACAGTCCAATATGAAAGAATGCAAAAATTTACAAAGAATTTGTATAAAGTTACAAATCCTTAAATTATTTTGTGATGCTACAAAGAAATCTGCTTAAATCTTTGTGACTGATTAATTCATCAGTAATGGAAGAAAACTGTGATGGGTGAGATGTGACTGTATAATAACATCAGAACATGGATTCATGCTTTAATTGAGGTGTGCTTAACTCAACCAGAACAGCTAGGCATTAATCAGGCATTAATTCCATATCAAGGCCATTTAACATGAATTGCCAAAAGAACAGCAGAAGCCCCAGCACAAATATTTTGTAAATATCCGAAAGACTTGGAGGTTCCTACAATCTGTCTTATTTTGCCAGCTGGAAAGTATTAATAAAAAGAGACGCAGAAAACCCCTTTGGCTGGAGAGAAAATGAGAGTGCCATTTTTCAGGGGCTGCTTGAAAAACAGCTAAGAGAGAAGCTCTGCAGAGGAATCTGAAGAGGCTGGACTTACCACGCTAACATGTACCGGAATAGTATTTTCTCTTCTACAGACTGATATCCAGAGCCTCCTCCCCTGTGCTTTTGCTCACAGAAATGAAAAAGCAAGTCCCTTTTGTCCCCATGCACACGCATGTATATTCCTGCATGTAGCATGTAAAACACAACACGTTTTACAATTATCATCTTACTCTGCCACCAAAGGGGAGCACCACCACTGCAGCTACTCAAAAATACCTACCTCTCATGTGACACTTGAACCAACAAAGCTATTTGTATTTACTACTAAATACATACTACTGAAACATCTGATAACACAATGACAATCAAGCTTGCCTCCAACAGCTACCATGTAAATAGGAAAGAAAAAAAATAGAGATCAGACCATTTGGACAAGTGGTACAGAAAATGACAATAAATAAAAAAAAAAAAATTAATGGGTTATTTATGCTTAATGCCTCCATCAAGGTTCTACTCCCTCACATGAAAATGATCTTCCTCTAGAGCCCTGATACCATATAGCAAAGACAGAGTTAGCTTTCAGCAAAGCTATTTCATCTTAAACAGGGCCGCTGTTTGGCTTGAAGCTATGCTACTCAATAGTCTTTAAATATGGAAGGAGTTGCATGCCCTAACTAGAAATAGAAGTATAAGAAATCTAATGTAAGTGTGAAGTATTCATCAGGGAAATGTGGAAAAGCTATCATAGCAGTTTCTTTAAATGGCTTTGTGAATTTAATTCTTATAGATCAATGAAATTAGTTACTTAGTAAACTTAACAACTGGTATAAAAATAGCCAGTAGAGAAATCAGAAACCCTCTCTTTCAAAAAAAAAAAATTGTAAGGTTTTTCTGTCAGCATTAATGACTTTCAATGCCTTATAATTTCTTCTGCTTTCCTTCTCATTGGTGATCATTAGCCCTAACTGCAGCAGAGTTGCCCCTAAATCATGCAGCTCTGAACTGATGGAGATCCTAAGGGGCTAGCAAGGCCTACACACGATGCATTCAAAATTCTTCAACTCAATGCCACTGGTGGCAAGGTAAAAGGTAGCAATGTGCTAAAAAGACATCTATACTAACAACCTACTGTTTGGGAATTAATTCATTACAGTCTTAAAAATCCTTGGGTTTTGCAGCTCCATGGAGCTGGTCATCAAAGCAAAGTGTTATTTTCACCTGGAGTAAGCAGAGAAAGAAGAAGAATGTGGTGAAACTGAAGAGTCAGAGGAATATCAGCCTACTAACAAAAAAAAGAACGCTGCCTTTATTCTGTATAACCCCGTTCAAAATCTTTGCTACAATATTGTATCTAACTTTAGAGAAGCAAAAGAAGATGTATGATTTCTGAAGCATGGGATCACTGACTTTGCTAACAGGAAAATACACAACTTCAGTTCACGGTTTGGCATTTTTCAGTTTGAACACCAAGAGGTGTTTAACATGGTTGAAAGAATGAGAACTAAAATGCTGATAAACTCAGCCTAATCACAGGGTCAGTGTAGGAGCATTCCCTCTAATTCTGATCTTTCATTTCTCTCAAATAAACAAGCCTAATTACTTCTCTCCTTCAGGATAAATTAAGGGAATTATGGTATTTAATTTAAAGCTACTGCTTCATCTTAATAGTCCCTTGGTATGAAGAAATTCTTAATATCTAGACTGTCAGTAAGCCAAAGGCTTCCTCAGACTCTTAACAGCAGCAATCATTGATTCTCTTGTCATATTTCAAAAGCCAAACCAGAGATGACTAGTTTAAATTTAAGACTCCCAGTGGAATAACCTCTTTCATCTATGCTATAATCTGAGTAGCTCTGCTATTATAAGCTACTCAAAGTAGTCTTTGTAAAGCAAGAGTGCTTTATGAATTTCAGGTTTAACTGAACCTGAACCGATACCTTTTTCTGTTCAATTAAAAGTATTATAAAGCATTTTTCAAAAAACACAAAATACCTTTTTTTTCCTTATGCATTTAAACATATATGTGCAGCAAGTATAGATGACCAACAACTAGAGAGTGTCATAGCACTGTATAAAAAATATGTAATTCACTCTCAGTAAAGGAATAGTAAAAAGTTTGCCTTTATTTCCACATTTTTCACTTACATGAAAGCTTCCTCTATCTATCAATCAGATCTCTTTAAACACTGAAACAGCAGCTCTCACCCCCGATTTGGCTAAAATGCAAGACTCTATTAAGGTTTATTATGTTTTCACATCAGCATTTTTGTGCCTCCTTCATTCTTGAAAAGAGCTCCCTGTAATAAAACTCTTCTTAACTTCTCTCTCTACACAAACTTGGTAGGCATTAGACAGAAGGTGTGTTGAGAGCATTCCTCTCAGACTGCCCAACACTGTCTCCTTTTTATCCTGTGCTGCCCCTTCTCTACCATCACTTGCCTCTGGTCTTTTCCTTAAGTTGTAGGATCCTCAGCAGAAACCACGGTATCATTCTGTATCTATGGAGTCTTGTACAGTAATCTAATTTAAACACCTGTCTAAATAACAGCATCATCAAAATCCTACTGTTTCTTGCAGATATTTAGAATTAAAGTACAGTCTTTCCTTCAATTCTGCTATATTACTGGGGATTTAATTGCAATAGTTTATTGTATAAATACCGTAAAGAAATTAATTAAACAGCATGTGTTACAATTACAGCCAAGCTGCAGGGAAGGATTCTCTATTCTGCTTGCTCTGAAGTCTGGATGACTGATCCTGCACAGTTGTAAAAGCTCCCCATCTTAACCTTGACCTTGGCTGGCCAGCCAGCTCACTGCAAAGTTAATTAGGCTACGTGCGTATAAAGGACATCCTTTCCTAGGTGCACAATAATGAGCTCAGCAAAATAAAGACAACAACTCTGCTGCAAACACTCGGAAGCCAGATTCCACATGCTCACAGAGCAGGCAGGTCAAAGCCAATTTGTTATGACTCTCATTTGGAAATTATTCTTTACAGGTGATATTTCAGTTTATGATTTAAGTATTGTTCAAATAAGAGAATACATAATCCTCTCAAACCAAATAAGTCAACAAATCCTCAAAGTCATGTTTAGCCTTTCCAAAATATAAATTTTAGGCAACAAAATGAATGGAATATTTGAGCCCAAATGGATAGATTTTGAAAGTAACATAAACATCTACCTAATGCAGCTTTAACCAGACCCACAGTAACCTGCACATATAAACACTTTTATCTGCATCTAAGCAATGCTAAATGTTAGAACTTCTTAAAAACTATGTCCCCACAGTATTGTTCATAGACTTGTCAGAACTTACATGGTTTATAATTGAATAAATACCTTAAAACCTGATTTTGAACTAAGTTCTGTAATTTGTGTGACTTACGAAACCATTCATTTTCTTTGCACATATAATGAGGAATTTGAAGTCCCTAAGCAAATGCCAGATCATTTAAATATGTATTGAAAACATACTAAGGTTACACCAGTGCTTGCGTGTCTTTTCTATTTATAGTTAAGTATAAAAGAGTCATATGCACAATCTGAAAAAACAGCAGTGTTGATAAATCCCTGGTTGTGTGTATCAGAAGAATAGCTCTTGGTCTGGTTTGGCATTTAAAGTCTGACTCCTTTTCACATGCCCCAAACCCCACACACATTCTACTGCTAATACTCAACACAATAGGACTAATACCAGCCGATTAGAACATGTTTCAGTAGCATAATTCTCTAAAGGGAATGAATATCCTATAAGTTAAATGATGACACTAGGTTATATGAAATCCCAATTAGCTCAGCAGAAAAGAAGAAAGGCTTTAGAGATATGAAACTGTCAAAGCAGACCTTTCATAAAGGGGTATGATTTCCCCTTTGCCTTTTGATCTCATTTTCAAAACAGCTTCCTAAACTAGCATTTGCAAATATATCTGTTTCTGTACACAAAAAAGTTAATTCCACACCCAAGTGCTTGCTCACCTGATAATGTAGCAAATGCATACCAGTCTCACAACCACCAGGAATTAGGTTCCCGTTCTTCACCTTCTGGTCATTTAGTCCTCAGAGGTTAAATCAGTGACAATGCTATGATACTATATTTAAATGGCTTTTCAACAAAGACCAAAGCTATGTTTCACACAATAAAGTGAACCATCATAAGATATTAATTCGTATTTGTTAATGAAAACTTTGTCTAGGAACTGCTCTTTTATAATAATGTCTGCTGTTTGCACCATCTACCATTTTACAAAGTGTATTTCTGTATTTTGAGAAGCTCTCCTGATGTTTGCAATCTCCTGTCCTTTGTAAGAAATTGCTTCTGAGTCTGAAAAACACTTTGGGTTGGATTGTGCCTGTAGGTCCAGAGGCAGGACAACACCGGCTGAATGAACAGTACTCTGTCATCTCCTCAATCTCTCTGCAGTTCTGCAGCCCGAGGGGTGACCTGAGACTGGAGTAGATGAATGGAAATCCATCCAACACATACTTCACAGCCCTGTGGAAGTCCCTGGAAATTACCACGTCACTTATGACTGTACTACCTGTTCAAACTCGGTTTACAACAGGTACTAGGGAAGGAGTAAAACTCTTCTTCCACAAAGACTTGTAGAGTTGAATTTATAGCTTTATTATGAAAGATTCTCTGTGTGTTGTAGATGAATGTAAACACACATGAAAAGAAAGAGTGTAGACACTGACTCGGACCCACTGGCCACCCCTCTTTGGGAGGTGGAGCTTTTGAACCGAATGTTGTGAACTGAACTGGCAACTGCCTCACTGCACCTTCTTCTCAGCACAGTCAAGCTGTTCAAAACTGCAGCACTTGCAAAATAGAAACTGGACTTACTTCACATATATTGCTCTTGCAACCAAGAGTTTTAGTAGCAGCAGAAATTTTTCAAAGAAGTGGTAACCTCTTCTGAAGTGAAGTCACTCTTCCTCTTAGTGAAGCCACTTTCATAACAATTGTTCTCACAGAGAACGTCAGCAACAAATTAGAGGAAGTCAAGGAAAAGAAGGGGCACACAAGAATCTCTGGCCACAACTGATTCTGCTACTTCTTTGTTTAATCATAATTCCAAGTGTCGGAAGTGGGTGTAGCAGGAAAAGCAAATAACAAGAAGCTGAATGATAGATTAAAGTCCTTTTAGTTTGGACTTAAAGTCTAACCATACTACCATGGAAAATGCTGTGGCACTTTCATTAATTTTGATGCAAATTTTACCAGAATATGGTTAGGAAAATTATTATTTTTAGCATAACAATCAGGCATAGCTACAGCAGCCTTACAGTTTTTTGTTGTGATGGAATTCTGTTTCTCCTCTGAGACGATAATTTTCTGCGTGGTCACACCCTACACCGAGAAGCAAGAAATAAAAAGGAACAGAAAGGAACAGAAAAGGGAAAAAGGAAAAGGGAAGAAAAATCACCTGCAACCGCTATTATATTTCTTTAGGTCCAGTGGTACTACAAAATCATTAATAGGAATGATGCAATGAAAAGGTCCCTGTATGTTTAAAGAATCTGTCAGACGTTTTTGAAGTCAGGGAGCACTGCTACAGAACAGGACTTTTCTGGTGGGCTCAGCAGAAGGAAAGCACCATCTAAAAGTGAGCGAACGACTCTTCTCTTGTTTGCATGTGACTCCCATGAATACCATGATCACAGAAAGTGCAACACTGTTTTTAAATAGAGGTGCTACACTGTGTCTCTGATGAAACCTGGACTAAAATCGCTGGGAAATACAATGCATTCTTTCAACATGAAATAGCAGGTTCAGATTCATCAGTCTGACTGAATTTTGAGAAGCTTAAGATTAAAACAGGTCACTTCCTCTGCTCAAGTATAATGTCAGCAGTGTGGCTGCAATTTAGCCCCAACACAAGTTCTCAATGGAATTGTATTGTATCAGCTCTAACATGGATGTAATCTGGTTTCAGTCAGAGCACAACTTCATTTTAAATGGATTGTTAGCCAATAATTATGGAAGTAAATCTTAGAGAAAAACTAAGCTACCATCACCACATGCTTTCCCTCCAATATTCACGTTCTTTGCTTGCTCTCATTTATAAATCAGTGTACAAGGCAAACTAAGTCCAGTGATGATCAGTGATACCCTCTCTCTAAGCTCTGCATTGGAAAGTACCACAGAGCAGTGAGAATCACAGAATACAAGGTTGGAAGGGGACCTCAAGGATTACCTGGCCCAACCCAGGCTGACAGCACTCTGAAAGAGGCCAGTTTTAAAAGAGAGATTGTTGCTACTGTAGAGAAAACTGTAGAAAAAGCCGCACAGAACAACAGTGAGTTCACACACTCCCAAAGCTGCTGATCAGTGAAACTGTCAAACCCAGCTTTTGTTCATGTAAACAGAGGAAGACTGTTCCTATAACAAACTTGCCCCAATGTGCCCTGCAGGGATTCATGTTGCAATTCTTTATCAATTCCTGCCAGGCATTATTCTGCCAGCTTGTAATCCTATAGCAGAAGAAATCTACATAAAGATTGCTCAGGAAAGAAAAAGTGCAATGGCTTGTCTTTCTTCATGCCATACATGCCAAAGCACTAAGAAAGCATTTTGTAAACATGTAATCGGTAATAAACCGGAATCTAATTTTTTTTTTTAAATTTGCTGGCTGTAATATATACAAGGAGCTGGAGTCAAAGCCTTTCTGAAGGTGGTTTGAAGAGCTTCTTGGTCACTTCTCAGTTACTGTGTGGCACTGAAGCAGTAAACAAAGAAGTTGGGAGCACTCTGGAGGAAGCCTTGAGAGAGCATCAGTAAGGTTTTGAACAAAGACGGGGGCTTGAGATGTTGGGATAGTTATGCTTCTTGTTTTCCTAAAACATGTTTGTTATTTAGGTACTAAGGATCGACTTGCTATGGCAGATGCAACTATATACTAAGAAAATGCATATTTATTCTCTCATGCATTTCAATTACTTGGAAAGTAAACATTCCTGCTTTCACATGCACATGTGCACCCACACAGCTCTGCATTTCTCAGCAGTCTGAGTCCACTCTGCTATGGGAAACACCACAAGGCCTGGGAGAAAGAGAACGAAAGGGAATTGC
Organism: Falcunculus frontatus; assembly: GCA_013398115.1. Taxonomy (NCBI): domain Eukaryota; kingdom Metazoa; phylum Chordata; class Aves; order Passeriformes; genus Falcunculus; species Falcunculus frontatus. Next base: position 2,271,250 of record VZRV01005199.1, read on the forward strand.
CAAAGTCAGCCCAACTCCAGTGAAAATTGCCTGCACCATTAACCTTACAGCAATGGCAGGTTATTTTTACATTAAGCTCATTGAAGGAATTAGAGTGAAAAGTATGCATTTCCTGTTCATACTTTTAGAACATTTCAAGATAGGGGGTTTTTTTCTCCTCTAAAGTCATTCAAGCACAGCATCTATCCAGAAAGGAATCTCAACTCTGGCTGTCCTAATCAAATCTTTATGAGAAATTCCAAAAGACAATTTGCAATGACAGCACTTACAGTTATATATTCCACTGCATCATATCGACATGTTTACTTTGACAGAAGCAACAACCAAGATTTCCACAGCTATTCATCTTAATGCTCAGCAGCTCAGAGTCCCAATGGGGATCAGTGACAAATGGGGTCCCTCAGGGGTCCGTATTTGGACCAGTTTCAGTCAATATCCTCATTAATGACATAGACAAAGGGGCTGAGTGCACCCTCAGCAAGTTTGCAGGTGACACCAAGCTGAGGTGTCAGCTTGGGGTGACAAGGGGTGCAGTTGACAAACTGCAGTTGACAAAGGGGTGCAGTTGACAAACCCAGAGGGTCCTGGACAAGCTGAAGAAGTGTGACCATGGGAATCTCATGTGGTTTAACAACACCAAGTGCTGGTGCTGCACCTGTGTCCAGGCAACCCCCAGTATCAGCACAGGCTGGGGATGAACAGATCAAGGGCAGCCAGGACGAGAAAGACTCGGGGTCCTGGTGGGTGAGAGGCTGGACCCAGCCCAGCCATGTGCCCCCGCAGCCCCAAAAGCCAAACATGTCCTGGGCTGCATCCAAAGCACTGGGGGCAGCAGGAGAGGGAGGGGATTCTGCCCCTCTGCTCTGGCAAGACCCCGCCTGCAGTGCTGCATCCAGCCCTAGGGCCTCCAGCACAGGAAGCACATCCATCAGCAGGTGAGAGTCCAGAAGAGGCCACCAAGATGACTAGAGGGATGGAGCACCTCTCCCATGAGAAGAAGCAGGGAGAATCAGGATTGTTCAGCCTGGAAAAGAGAAGGTTTCAAGGTGACCTAATTGCAACCTTCCAGTACCTGCAGGGAGCCAACAAGAAAGCGGGAGTGACAGGACAAGGGGACAAGGGGAAATGGCTTCAAACTGGAAAAAAAGTAGGGTTAGATTAAATATTGAGAAGAAATTCTTTACTGAGAGGGTGGCTGGGCACCAGCACAGTTTGCCCAGAGAAGCTGTGGATGCCCCACCCCTGAGGTGTTCAAGGCCAGGATGACCGGGACTTCGAATAACCTGGTCTAGTGAAAGGTGTCCCTTCCCACGGCAGGGGGCTTGGAACTAGAATGATCTTAAGGTCCCTTCCAACCCAAAGCATTATATAATTCTATGATCTTCAAATGCATATGAAAACTGAAACCTCCAAAACCAAGTATTTTCTGGTCTCTTAGTCTATTGCAGTTCACAGAATGCAGGGAGACAATTAACAAGAATATCCAAACACTGGAAACAACCCTTGCCCTAGACAAGTTGCAAGTTATAATGCTCCCTATGCACCTTTGACATGAGAATCAATTAGTGTCTGACAACTCCATTTAGTCCCAAACATATGCCATCATCTCATTCTGTAAATGTCACCTGCAAACTGTTTCTTCTCCCACCAGGCCCTGTGCAAAGAAATTACTACTAGGATTGCAGGAAACCATGTATGGCATTTAACCTCAGGAGAATACAGAGGAAAGGGTAGATCAGTAACTTCATAGTACTTACACAGAAAATGAAAAGCGAGCACAGCAACTGAGCATTTCTGAAAACATTTGCCTATGGCAAAGCCACCACAGCCATCAGATTTTTATTGTCCAAAATGCCATGTATATCTGTGGAACTGTGTGGGATGTGGTGATGTAAATGTGGGATTACAACATGAAGAAAAGGAGAGGGAAAGGAGAAGAACAGGAGAGGAGCCCATCTAAATTTTCTGCTTTGTCTGTACTGGGATACTTAAATTAATAAAAATGTTTGTGCATGACTCACAAAAATAACGGATGGATTAATTACTTCCAAACATATGAACTGATATTTGTTATCCCAAATGAAAACGAGAAAAGGAGGTCTAATGCTTTTCACTGTGTTCAGTGGACTGGGAGGGTTAGATCCATCCCTTCCTTTCATAACTTTTGAGCATTTGCTACTTCTTATGTAAGTGGAAAGTGCAGTTACATTAAGATATCATTCCCACCCAAGTTCAAGTCCCAATACCTGAAAGTTTGCCAATTTTTTTTGTGTATCACTAGAAAATAGTACTGCACTATTTTCCAGGACTGGTCTGCCACTCCTATGTACTTTTCTACGTCCAAATATTTTCTCAGAACATCTTCTGTTGCGGTATTTTTACATCTTTCAGAGTGGGGAAAGTTTATTCTACAGACAACTAGCTCAGGCCATGTTGAACTGCACAATTTATCTCCCAAGTATAAATACTGCTGCTATTGTTTGCAGTTGAAGACATAAATAATGCAAAAAAGCACTACTAAGTACGTACAAAGTTTGATCCCCTATGCCCAAAACATTTTAAATTTTCATAAATCAAAGCAAATATATTTTTGCTATCAGAGTTGTTGGAAAAAAGTTTCCTTTAAACTACCCAGGATTAGCTTCACTATCTATTTGTATAAAAGGTCAGCAGGGAGAAGGTGCAGGTGTTACTAGAAATGCTCATGGTTATGATCTAGTTAGTCAGTTTTTCCCTCAGGTCAACACTGGATAGGGCAGTAAGGTTCTGCTTTCAATCAGATAAAGGAAAAAGTATCTTGGAAATGCATGGCCATGAAAAAGCAATGCATACATGTCTGGGTTTCCACGCATGCAATGTTAGAGTATTAGCAAGTCATTTTTAAAAAATGAATTGCTATCTTACGCTTAATATTTTCCTGAAGTCATAAGTGCTCTATACAGTTGTCCCGCACCATTAAACAGTGACAATGTTGCAGCCTAGAGGTAGCTTCTTTTCAGTGATGGGTGAACTGATTTTTGTGTTTTTTCCTTGTATAATTCATAAGTTAGCATGACCAGAGTGTTGAATTGCAAAAGTAGGACATCTGTCACCATGGGGAAGCAGTGGGGGAGTATGCAGTGTGCTTCTGACAGCTGTGGGCTTGTTTGTGGTCACTAGAAAGGTGCCTACTTGGTTTTTTTTCTACTTTAGCATTCCAGACATTGGGCTCTGTCATCTTCCAAATTTCTCCTATAGGATATAACTTTCTTAATTTCTAGTCGGTCATACTCTTTCCCGGCTTGGCCACCAAATCCTTCCTTTGAGTTCCTGGGACTCACCTAAGCACACTGAACCCCCACACAGCCATTCTTGCCTAGCAGATAATGCAATATCTCAAGTTACACAACCACTGCAGAGAACAGGAGCTGGCTCGATTGATTTTTTGTCAAAGGATGAATTCCAAGTTTGCTGCTAACATAGGCAAAGATGGGCTGAGCTGCAGTGTCACAAGTACAAAGGCATGAAGGAAACCATCACATGAGACAAGGTAATCAGACACAGCTGCCCAGGTGAAATGAAATAGAATTAGGCAGATTTATTTCAGTAAACCCTTACCACAGGAATATCCTGCTACTTGCATTAGTTCTCTCCGTGATTTCTCAGTGCAATCAACAGAAGCAGCTATGCAGATTTTATTAATGGCACATATCTTTTCAGTCTCTTTCAAAGTTTGTGTCTTACTACTGCCAAACACTGTCTGCATCCACAAACGCAGTGAGAAATCATGAATATAAGTACTCTTCCTCCTCTAGGACGTTTGTGTTTGTTTACAGTTCAGAAGTACTGCTGCATTCACTGGCAGTGGCACAGTATTACACAAGTATGAGGATCGGGAGACTCCAGCCCAGGAAACAGTTGTTTCCTCAGCTGCTGAGGCAGCTCCATTTGCGGCCACACACAGTAACACAGACTACTAATCTGCCCTCTGGAGTGATCCAGAATGTGCTTCTGGTTTACTTGAGTCAGCTGCATAGGATGTGCTCAAGAGTTTGCAGAGATTTGCCCTGTTCTCTGGCACAGAAACACACCACAGAGCCCGTACTTCAAAGTGCCACAGGGCGTGAGAGCAGGGCTCAGGTCTGGAGCCGGTGGAAGCACAGCAGGACACACAGACAGCAAGCGTGGCCATGGCAGAGCACTGACACACGGACAGGAATCAGGGCCATGGCAGAGCACTGACACACGGACAGGAATCAGGGCCATGGCAGAGCACTGACACACGGACAGGAATCGGGGCCATGGCAGAGCACTGACACACGGACAGGAATCAGGGCCATGGCAGAGCACTGACACACGGACAGGAATCAGGGCCATGGCAGAGCACTGACACACGGACAGGAATCAGGGCCATGGCAGAGCACTGACACACGGACAGGAATCAGGGCCATGGCAGAGCACTGACACACGGACACAAAGCCTGGCCATGGCAGAGCACTGACACACGGACACAAAGCCTGGCCATGGCAGAGCACTGACACACAGACACAAAGCCTGGCCATGGCAGAGCAGTGACAGACACTGCGGATCCAGCCCGGCTCTCCTCACCCAGCAGAGCAGGAACGCGCTGCAGAGGCAGCCAGGCCACAAGCAGGGGCAGTACCAGGAGGGGCTTCAAGGAACTTCCCTCACCAACAGGCTGGACATCTGGCATGGCCTCAAAACCTCCCACCAGGCTGAGTATGAGGAGGAATTTCAGCTTGGGGACCTTTTGTACTGCAGTTTCCAAGACTCTGTATCCTTGGTCATAGCCTTGATATCATTTCACCCTTACTATTTAAACTGAGAAATAGATAATGTTCCAGGAACAACTACGTATCAGGCAACTATCTTCTACACCAGCACTTCAACTACGTCATTTGAGAGAGGAAGTCCACTGAATCGCTATATTTTTATATTCCACCTTTTTCCAGGAAGTGTTTTTGCTTATCTCAATCTTTTTTTCATCAATAACAAAATAAACACTTCAACGATTCACTAACAACAAATTTCTCCTACTGCTGGAACTCAGCTTTGAATTTGATCTTGATGTCAGTGAAAGGCAAGGAGCTTGTCCACACCCCAACATGCATAAAGCTATTTCTATTATTATACTCTACCAGCTTCTTTGCCACTATTATCCATGCTTTTAATACTATCTTGGAATACACCTTCCCCATTTCTGTAGGACTTTTGGCCCCTTAGAAAACAAGACAAGAACCAGAAACAGCCAGTATTAAACAACAGACATCAAAAACTGGAAAGTTCTCTCAACACTCAGAAAAGTAGCTGAAGTGTAAGAAATTTCTTGATGCTGCTTCTTATTTTCCAAAATAATTATATATCTCCCCCTAGGGGAATCTTAATTGCTCTGCCTACACTAAACTAAAAGCCCTTTTACTTTATGCAGTCCATGTCTGAGGGAAGCACACTATCCCAGAGAGATGTAGTTTTTCCGTGTGCTCTAATGCAGTCGTTCACTAAGAGCATCACCCAGCTTCTCAGTCTATGACCTGTAATGATGTTATCCCTCTCTTCAAAATATTCTAGGCTGGAAGTCTGAAGCCAATCATTCTATCATCTTGTTTACTGTTAAATTAAAACAGTAGGTGATAAAAAATGATTTAATGTCACTTTTAAGGGAAGATTTCTACTCCTCTTTAACAGCCTGCGAGCTGCTACAAGGAATATTTTTGTAATGCAGCTAGACAGAGAATTCATGTTACTCACATCATTCACATGAGGGAGTTCAACTCACATATTTCAGTCCAGTATGCTTGAAAAACCAGCAATCAAATACAAGCTTGCCCTACACATCTTATCTGTGCAGCTGCCTGGATTCTGAACATGCAGGAATGCAACTAACCCAGGCAGAGTGGTCCTGAGGATGCAGAATGTGTTTAGCTGTTACTAAAAGCTCACTGCAGAACTCAACGTGCCTGGAGCAGGTCGCAGTAAAGATTGTCAAGCAGTTGAAATCACTGAAGTGTTTTGGTGCAGTGAGACCCTCACCAGGACACACAAGTTGAGTAACTGGTCCTGCTAGTACCAAAGCAGCACGAGAGAAACTGGACAGTCACACGGATTGTAGAGTCCAGTTCCTAAGTGACACCTTTGTGTATGGAACAGCCTGTTAAGTACTCTTAGGAAAACACTAACTTGAGACATTAATGTAAGTCAACCGTTAAAAATTATTTGCTACAGTCACAGTTTGCCTTAAGATGCAACATTTGGGTTTTTTCAGTAATATGGAAAAGGTGCATGCAAGAGATTTAATTACCTTACCATACAGGTTCATATTTCACATACTTTTATCTCATCAACTGTAGCAATATTTAAACATAATTTTTTTAGTATTCTAAACTTCTCCAAGTTTCTGTTTTAGGGAAATATACAGAAACGAAGAATTATTTTAACCTGACTGTTGAAAAAATATTCTTTTTTCCCTATGAAGTACTGACTAACTACATGTTTATCACCCACAGTAAATCAACAGACCAGAACAGGTTTTTTAGTCAATGAACCACGAAGTCTAAATAGAACTTGCTGTTTTAGCCTGTAAGTCTGACCACAGAAAATGACGTTTAGATAACCAGAGAATCACAGAATTAGAGGCTGTAAGAGATGTCAAGAGACCATCTAGGCCACCAGGGCTTGACTGACAGCCTGAAGGACAATTCACCCAAGCCAAGGTCCATTCCTTTTTCCCAAGAAGCCACTAGGAGCAAGCCGTGAGTCACAGGAATTGTCCTGGAGGTGCTGCTCTGCTCACCAGCATCTTTGCTGGGGACTCACATCCCTTACTAGATGACAACAAATGACCTGGCAAGACTGTACCTGATATGGTAAGAATCAGGGAAGGCTGTAGAGCAAAATCCAGCCTTTATTTCATTAAAATGCTCTGTATGATTTAGTCCATTCTCTCCCAGTGTGTCCAGATAAACACAACTAAACCTCCCATAGGTGTTTTTCAGACTTGTTTTCAAAAATCTCCAAAACACAGTACGTGCATGTGTACCTCAGCACAAACCACAGTTCATGACTTTGCTTAAATGTGATGGGGGATTGAAGACAAAATGATGGATTTTGCGCTGACCTGTGTCTGTCACTTTCGCTGCAAACAAAGCACTTTACATCTCTAACCCTACAGCCAGTGGTCCTGGGGAACAATGGGTGCTCGTTAGGTTTCAGCAGCTTTTCACCTATTTGAAAGCTGATGTTTCTTCTCTTCGTTTTCTAGGTTTAGCAAACCCCATCTGGCAACCTTTTGTAAACATTCCATATTTGCTGTACATTAAGTTTTCAGTGTTCTCATCCTAAGATCAGAGTCAAAAAGCAAGTGCCTTACTCCTGGCCTCAGAGGAGGTCACATTAATACATCTGATATTGACAAGCCTATGAATATATTGCAGAACAATGTTTGCCTTTTTTTGAAACAGCATCACAGTGTTGGCACACTCAGCTTGCAGCCCTTCACAATTCCCCATTCATTCTTTGCATTATTGCTGCCAAGCAGTTATTCTTCATTTAATGTTTCGCATCTGATTTATTCTTCGTTTTCGCATTTACTGAACTATATGCTGTTGATCTCAGACTATTTTTTAAATGAATTCTAAATTCTAATCTGTCTCTCAAAGGATTTAGAGCAGTTTCAGGTTATTATCCAGATGTTTTATAAGCATACTCACTGCTCCCTTAAACTGTGCATGAGAACTGTCCCCAGAGAGATGGAAGGACTTGCTGAACCCCATCTGAACCAGCTCCCCTTTCTGGCAGCAAACCACTGATAGCTAAATGCTGAGCATGTTGCTTTGAACAGTTGTACAGTAGACTTCTATTTTTACCTCATTAGATTGCTAATCAGAATGCTACACAGAGTTCTGCTCAAAGCCTCACTAAAGTCAGATATATAACAGCACTTAGACTTTCTCTCATCTACCAGGCTACTTAACTATTGAACAAAGCAAGGAACTCACCCTGATATCTGTACATCACAAAGGAACATTCAATGTTTTTACCTCCTTGAGAACATTCAAGATGGTTGTTCAACAGTTTGGTCCATTATCCTGCTGATTCTAAGGAAACTCTTCTGCCTAGGATTCCTCAGCTCTTCTTTCTCTCCTGTCTAAAAAGAGATACAGCATCATGTGCATCTCCAGACCACTGGGACCTCTCTCCCTCATCCTCCATGGGTTTTCAAAGATAATTGCTAATGCTTCAGAAATTGCTTCAGCTACTTCTGTAAGTAGTCGAGGATGAGTTCCATCAGAAACTGCCAACCTGAATATATCTAACTTTTCTAAACACAGTTTAACTCACTCCCCTCCTGTTCTAAACTGCCTTTTATCCTTTGCTAAAATCCCGCAGCCCTCTCTGAGTTTGTCATCTGTGCTGGTGGTGATGACTACAGCTAAGTTAAATCCATGTAATAATAACTGAAATGTCTGCCTGTGACATTTTAAATTTGTCTTCAAATAAATATTGAATAATTCCAAGCAGAACAATTAACACTCTGATTCTGTATCTATGACAGTATTTTCTAAGCAAATAAATTTCAAAATAATTTTAAAAGTTTTTCCTGCTTTCTTTCAAAGTATCTATGTATAACTTCCAACTATTGAGAGATTTGGAGGTTAAAGCACAGTTAAATAATCTCATTTACACAGGGATATACTTAATTATTAATACAGCACTTTCACCATTCAATGTCATTTCTACCAACAAATCACAAGAGAAGCAGCACAGTCACTAGTTTTTAATTTCTTTAGCTATGTACTATTCAATTAGTTGTAATTTCAGTATTGATATATTCTATACTGTAGATTTATCTAGCTAAAGCCTTTTAAATATTTTGCCAAATTGGTGGATATAGCGATTTCACCCCTGCCCCCATCATTGTAGCACTGCTCAGCAGCCTGGAGCACACATTAACAGCCTTCCTTTGGCAAACTCTTTATTTTCTCCAAAGAGAACCACACTTCACAGCTTTTCACTTTGAATTGTTAAAGCAGTGTTTTGGCAGACAAGGTCTGTAACTTACACATAAAAAATGCTAAAGGCAAACTTCAGTTTGTACACCCTTTGCCTACTTTGGTCCAGATATATAACAGCAAAGAGTTTGTACCAAATGTGATTTCTGCTTTTAAAGCGTTTTTGTTGATACTTTGAGCCTTCGTATCCTTTTGAAATTAATGCAGGAATTAATGCTTTTCGACCATATTTACTGCTGGTTTGCAAGTTATTTACAAGTGTGAGGTCCCAGGGCCTAACTCTATACTTAGAATTCTGACCAAATAAAAACCCTGTAGAATTGCTTTAGTGCTCTAATTAAATGTAATGTGCCAATAACCTAAAAAATATTTATTTCAACTTTTACTTGCCAAACCATGAAATCCATGATAAAGCAAAAAAAACACAAAAACACCTGAGTTGCTCAAGTGTGGCAAATTTTTCTTTTTACCAATGAAAAATACCTACTGAAGGTGTTTGCATACTGAGATGATAAACGATGGCTAAAAATCACATGGAAGTTCATGTGTTCCTTTCCCTCCTTTTCTTGATCTCCCTGGAATCAGATAAAAAGATAAAAATGGATGGAAAGAATAAGAGCTAAAATGAAAAAACCCCAATGGATTTATAAAATCTATATGAATTCAGATACAACTGTGTATTTTTTCAGATTTCTTGACATCTGGGCATAGCAACTGACAGAGTGTATAAACCTGAACCTGATTTACTCTAAGTTCATTGGAGGAATGGAACCAACCGGCCCAAACTTTTTTAATGGAGCAGCTTTACCAACGAGAGAGGCAGCTGCGGTTTCTCTTTTGCTTTCTCATCCCTCGAGTTTGCACGAATGACTTCTCAGCCAACTTTGTGCTGATTTCTAATGTCACAGGCAGTGGAGTGATCACCTGGGAGCTGCGGTCACGGCGCAGTGTCAGCATCTTGGTGCCAGCCCCTGGTGTGCTGAGCCAGCAGGCCCCAGCTGTCCCTTATCACCGCAGTGTCTGTTTGCCTTCAGCAAACATGCTGTGCATCCAGATGTGTCAAAACGTCTCTCAGAGCACAGCCTGGACTTAGACAAGGGAGAGCTCTGGACAAGCATCTTTCAGGAGTATTTCATGTTTTATTTATCAATATGTTGCTTTAGAAATCATTTCCCATCATGCAGGGCTCAGAAGCAAGAGGATGGAGGGATGCATCCATCTATCTTACCTGCTGCCTCTCCACAAAGGAAGGAGCCAAAGTGGAGACGCCAAAATGGCATGGATACTCTCATTCTGTGGCAGATGGACTATCACTTACCTGCAGCACAAATGCTGATAATGTGTAAGGACTTGGAGAGTTACAGAATTCTCTTCTTTTTTTCCTGCTGCTCCCAGCAGCAAAATTGCATTAGAAGAAATGTGAAATGTATTTAATAATGTCATGGTATGACCACCTCTTTAGAAATTTAAGTCCATATTACTGGCTAATGAATGAGAAATCCTGAAAATATAAAGAGATTATGCATTATCGAGAGAAGTCTCTTGAAGAAGCTGAGAAAGATGATAGACACAAGAAGAGTCAAAGCATATGATGGCATACATGATGAATTCTGTATCAAATTTATGTTTTCACACAACTTCATTGAGAGGCATTAAGCAAGGGAGACTTCTAAAGGGAGGGGAGATTTAATTTTCCTTTGCAATTACAGTGCCCTAAGTATAAGGTAAGTGCCAAAATAGAATTTGCTTCAGGTTGTGTTTAATTTTGAAGAGTTCCTACCACTATTGCTGTGCTGGGAGTAGTAGATGGAATGTGCAACATGACCTGGAAACATTTGACATACTCTTTGTATATGCACCGTCTTTGTACTGTTAATGAAATCTTTTACGCCACTCCACATATAAATAAGTTTGATTCTGACTTCTAGCTATTTAAGAATAGAACAAGGGTACTCAGTGAGCAACCTGAACAAAACAAGCAAATATTACTTAAACTGTGCAATTTCCCACAGGCTCTGGTCAAAATTGCTTTCAAAAAGCCATTTACTCAATTTGAAAACAGGAGTGTTTTGTAGTGAGGAATAAAACTATATCCCCATCTACTGTATGCACACTGAAGCAGTTATTCTGCCATCTGGAGGATTTTTCTAACGTTTCAGAAAATCTCAATCCAAACACAATTCACTTTGGACAGTGCTTTTATTATATATTAATAAATATTCTGTAGAACAGACATAAATCATCAGGAATTAAATCTAGGGGAGGCATTTGTAAAGCCAGAGTATTGACCCTCTCAAAATAAAAAAACAGATTTACTGCTCATACTTTGGTTTTTTTCCATCTTTTTTTCCTAAAGCACTCTCCTTTAGTGTACAGACCCCTGGCCCAGAGGTCCAGCAGCATCCTGGATGGCTCTCTTGCTGTCCTGGTGAACAACTATTTGCATGTTTCCTCCCTTTGCTTATCTTTTATATTTAACTCAGTAAAGACTCCAGGGCAGGCACTGCCTCTTACTCCGCAGCCACACAATTACAGCTCTGAACATAACCAGAGGCTCTCACCAGCTGAGGTCTCCCAATGCCAGCACTGCAAATAACAGCAAACACCACGAAGCTGGAAGCTGCTCCATGGCACTGCACCACTCGCTTTCAGCAGTTTTTCCTTAACATACAGCTAATTTTCACCCTCTGAAGAAGGACTTCGCTATGGACACAAGAACCTGGGTTCATTCAAACAGCAAGAGAGCTTGCCTTCTCAATTTCTCTATCTGACACAGATGTTGATTTAGCTTTTCTTGAGCTACTGATAGGGAGGACTGAAGGAGAAAACTCCTCCCCTGTAGGTATCTTTATTCAAGATAAAGATGACTGACTGCTAGGTAATGAAGTCACTTACAGAAAGTTTTCTGCAGCCTGCATCATAACTTTTCCTTCTAGTGGCAAACAACTGGCAAAGGCTGCAAATGTTATGACTGAGCCACTGTAGGAAGAGAGTAGTCTTATTTCTTCCTCAATCAAAACTATAGAATAATTCCACAAGAGGGGTAATTAATTGAAAGAGAAATCATAGAAACAATGCTTTGAGGGAATGCTGCAGATATTAGCTAATTTTTATTTCAGACTAATGCAGTGCAAGGTAGGACTGTTTTGACATGGTACTTGGAAGACTCCTCTGAAATAACCATATAAAAAGTGGTTCTCAGAAATCAAATAAGGAAGCCCTGTCTCATAGATCTTATATTTAAAAGTAAGCATACCAAAAGAAAGACATGCAGTTTTAGAAATTGTTAAAGAGGTTTACTTAACATATATAAACTACCCTTTTTTATATTACAAGAATGTACATTATGCTTTCTACATAGGATTGGAAATCGTAATGCTTCATGCTAGACCATCATTGTGGGAATAGAAAATACACGTCCAAAAACCTCTGGTTTTCTGTGCGAATATAGAACAGTGAGGAGGTGTCTGCAATTCGAAAAAAGTGCTTCAACTCAAGAGATTAAAATAATGAGAAGGAAAAAAAAAAAAGAGACATCAGTAAATCGTTTTGCTTGACCTCTTCTAACTTAGAAACCATTGTCAGCACAACATGTTTTTTCCCATTTGTCTGTGGAATTGTGACTCTATCACCACATCATTCTTACAGATACTGAACAAACTCTCCCGTAATACTCCTCAAATTCTACCAACATTTATGGAAATTTAATTTGTCCCTTTGCATTTTTGTATCTTGGAAATGTATTTTTACACTAAAGATTCAAATACCTGGATCCACCATACCCACACAACCTCACTGACAGCCAGGTGGAATTGGGCATAGGCCAGTAGTCATGGTAGTACTAAACTATCTACAGCCAATTACAGTGAAAACCAAAATACAAAACTGCAGCATTAGGTGAAACTGCTGATCCTGGAAACTGATCTTAGGTATCAGCTGTACAAAGTAGTGGAAAAGTCCTTTATATTTCAAAGATAAGCCTTATTTATTTCTACAAAGGTGTCTAGAGATTGTAACTGTGATTAAATTAAGCCACGGCATCACTTTTACAATTTGCTTTCAAACTTCAAATGAAATTAAAAATCTCAATCAAAATCTAAACAATATAAAATAATTTTTGTAATTCAACTTTCTGCTATTTATTCTCTTATACAAAGAGACATGCCATAACTTAAAATTCAACAGAGTTTCCACTTCTGAAATCACTCTGAAATACAAACTGCAAGATATTAATGGAACACAGGATGATTTCCCACTCTGCTTGGGAAATCAACTTGTTGCTAAATGTTAAAGGAAATGTGTACCATTACTCCCTGTGATTCCACCCTTCCCCGCGGGAATAATAAAAGGAAAGCAAAAAAATCACCTTTCTACTTTCGCTTGATTTTACTTTTCCTTACCAGGATTCGTTTTGGCAGGCTGGTAACAACAATTTCATCATCCCAAGAGCCATTCCTGGTAGGGAAATGTTTTGATATGCAGCTATCTTTCCATGGAAAGTCTTGTAAGTACACCACAGCTTGGAACACGGGCCTGCCCAGCTCCTCAGCTCCTTAACAAAGCTTGGAGTGACCAACTGCAGTACTAACAGAGCGAGAATGCCAGGAATCTGTGGTATTTCATGGTTTGCATAATGGTTCTACTTAAAGACAGCCTTCAATGTAATTGTTTTTAAACAGGATTTCTATCATTTTTTTATCTTTCAAACAGATAAAGACTGGAAGCAAGTACATTCTAGCATTTTTTCAAGAGACACTTTGCACTGATCACCTGAAGTCAAATATACGATAATTTTTTTCTTCTGTGTTTTCTTTTAAGTTAGTCCTTGTCTTTTCTCCGTGCAGTTATGATCAGGGCTGCTTTTTGAAAAGTGTGTCTTTCTGTTCTTCAGTCTGTTTAATCACTTCTCAATATTTTAGTGTTATTGCTGTGAGCATTATTTTATTACCTTTCTAATTTTAGGGTCTGTTTCTCCCTATCATCTCATTTCAAAAGAGATTTTCTTAGCCCTTGATTATCTTCTCGCTTTTGGAAAAATCTTTTTCCTCAGTGTGTCACATACACATCTCAGGCCTTATACTTCCTGAGTATCTCACTCAACCTCAAGGAAATTAGGGATGAAATACTTTAGTTGATAAAATATCATAGGACAACAGATACCGGTCGCATCATCAGCAAGATCTTTGCTTCATATGCTCAAATGACCTAGAAAAAAATCCTGCATTACTGAGTTATCAACTGACAGATCCAACAGAAGCACTTTTAAGGGTGGCATCTTGCCTTTTGGCAAGAATTTTAATTTTTCACTCCATGTGCATTAGCGATAAATAAGTGGGACAATTAAAAGTAGATCAAAAAGTAGAAACAAAAGCAGAAAAGCTCACTAAGCACTAGTCTAACTGCTCCCAGGAACCTAAAAAAGAATCTTTTCCATGGGGTACATTTCAGTGTTGAAAATAAATAAAATGCCTTTACTTCTCCGACTAGTTTTACACACTCTACACCTCACCCCCCACTCATCTAGAGAGGACAGATTTTGCAACTATCTGCACCTTCTTACCTAATGAATTTACTTGGGAAAAAATATTGTAGTGGAAAAACACCCTTGGACTCAACAGGCACAAAATAAAATAGACAAAATTCTTGAAACTCTTAAAATTTCCACTCCGTGGTTCTACAGTTGTACTAATGCGTAACACGGGCATAAGCTGAATTTTAGTTTCACTGTTAAGAGCCATGTATGTCATCTGAGAGTACAAATCTGGCTTATCTTTTATATGTGACTGTAGTCACATTATTTGTTTAAAGGGGGCAGTATATGCCTTTAAACACAACCATCACAAACCTCCTGATTTTACATGAAGTGCAAACCAAATATTATATCAGTCTGCTGCATCTACTTGTCCCCTCTTTTTTTAAAAAGAAAATCTAAATGGAGTTGGCATGTATCAAAAAATGTTTACAGCCTTTGTGGGTCCCAATGGCATGTTTTTCCACCAGGGCTCATTCTGTCATATCTAGAAACTTTATTTTTAGCCAATGGCAAGTTATTTTGGTTTAAAAAACCAGTCATGGTACCAGTACTTCACTTGTATGTTGCCAAGTTTAGATGCTGTTACTTAACAGAAACTTCCTTGTTATCCTAAGGACACCTCCAGTTCATCAGCAGTACTGTCAGCAAGCTCATCTCTGCTGGAGCAAGGAGATACCCACAGACACATTAAGGGGGCTTGTTCTTCCATTTCTCAGGAGAGAGAGACAAACCTCCTCCTGCCTTCTTGCACTGTAGTTCACTGGCTTTTATTTCTACTCCGTTTCAGAGCAGGAACTACTCACTTATTGAGGTAGTCTAGCAGAACAAAGGAACCAAGTGTTAAATTAGGAGTATAAATCCCCTAATTTCTCTCAAGATTTAAATTTCCATTCCCAAAAGAGAGGTGAAATTTCCAACTCAGCAGCTAATGCAGCAATAATTGAATGAATGTTCCGTGTGTTGATTACTTCACAGATAGCAAAATGCAGGTGGCTAAACTTACTGGATCAATAGTGAATACAGATATTTCAGATTAATGGATTGACTCCTTAGAGGGTGGTTACTGCCACCAGTGCAGCACTCACACCTTGGCCAGAATTCCAGCAGAGCACAGCAAATCAAAGTAGGAATGTCTCTGATTGATACCACACCACTTCAAAGACAAAATACAACTGTAGCTAGTATTTCTGTGTACATGTGAATAACTTTGCTGTAGTGTTCTAAATTAATTAAGCTACTTGCATATCCAGTTTAGTGTAGACGTATGTAAATCAATTTTAATAACACTCTGAGGAATTAGATTCATCCATTAATTCATTAAATCAAATTAAAACTACACAAGTGCAGCTGAAACAATTTAAAGTGCATCCACGAACGGCAAATCAATTGCATTACGTGGGTGTAAATTATTAATCTAATGAAATACTGATTGCTATTGATTTGTTTACTAGTAAAATAAATATTTTCTAATTGGCATTTTGAGCCAACCCATGTGACCTTTAGTTTCCATACATGCACACACACGTGAACGGATGCTTGCACCCACACACAGCAACCTTTAGCCAAATGCCTTGGGGGGTTTTTTCAGACCTAAAGAATGAGCAGCTTCTTTTTACCAGTTTTACAACTGGAACACAAGAGTAACAGAAGTCACAGCACAGCTTTTGAGTTGCTGCACAAATTGGACATATGTGCTTTAAAAATTAGCATTTAAAAATTACAATTATCAGTAAGTGGACATTAATTGAACTTCTGGACTGCATTTGGCTAAATCTGTCCCTGTAGAAGAAAAAACCCATACAGTAAGCAATGTACAGAGTGCTATCTACATATTCCATTAGCTACTGAATAGACATTATGTCTACTGTAACCCCTTGTGGTTTTTCACAGGGTGTTTCTAAGTTTCCAGGGCCAGGGGATGCTTCAGGCCTTTGCACACAGCTCATGTGGTCAGACCCCTCAGTCTGGCAACAGCCCAGTGCCACCTCCTGCCTGTGAGCTGCAGGCAAAGAACCTGTGCAGAAAGAGAGGTTAGGTAACAAAAATATGAACAGCATCTTTCTTTGGGTAAAAAAGAAAACTGCCAACTCTACAACAGAATAAAACTGTTACGGTATCTGGTGTCTGCTTCTGATCCTGCTTATACTGGCACAAGTTAGAAAAGAGACCACCATGATGTTACCAATTGAAAGCTACAAAGTACAATTAAATCACTATTAAATGAGTTGATTCTAAGGACAGAGAAAAATAGCTTGTTATTTTAGGAATGCAAACAGCTTCTAAATATTTTGCAAAAAATTTTTGTAAAATTCAGCTCCTAAAATACTACTCTAATGTTACATTATATATAACATGTAACATTAGCAAAATTACTACAGTAAAAAATTTGTCTCCTAACAAGTGGTTATTTAAGAATTGGATTTTAAACCTGAAGCTCCTTCTCCATCTTGTAAATTCTCAAACTTGTTTCTGTAGAAACACTATTCCTTTATTCAGCAGAGCAAAGATGGAGATCTGCCAAACTGTTATGCAAGATAATGAAGCAGTTTCTCAGAGGGTGAGAGATCACATGAAATCACATGCACTACAGAAGGATTAAAATTTCAGGAATGTTGGAAGTTTTACCTTCCATTAACTTCATAAATTACATGACATTTTAGTTTCAAATAACTACTTTGCTCTCAAAGTTTTAAGAGTACATAATAAACGAAGGATTTGTGTTTTCAAAACCCTATTCCGTTTTTACCATTTTTCACACGGCCAGTAAATTCAAATCCTAGATGGAAGAAAAAGGGAAAATTTTCTGAGGCAATGGCAACTGCTCAAAATGAAGCGCAGTTTTTCATCTACTCTTTCTTTCTCTTCTGCTGATGAAAATGATACAGATAAAGCTAATATTTCATGAAAATCCAGATTTCTGCATCAACACAGATTTCCATACTTGCCGTGATATAATAGCTTACATCTGAAAGGCTCTTTCTTAGCCTCCATTCCTATTTTGACTCTGCATGTCAGGATACTTTTGCCCACACGGAATTTTATATTTCAATTTCAAAAGATTGATTTTTTTCAGGATTTCGTGACTAGAACCTGTCATAATGATATAATCACAGAACTGATACTTCACATAGCACAAGCCACAAGAGGGCTGCATACATATATTTTACCATCAGTCTACAAAAAGAGGTATTTTCAATAGTTTTCTCTGCTCCAGCCCTTCCTTACAAGGAGTTCAAAATTTACCTTCAGTATTAATCACTTTTTTACAATCTGTTTATGAGCTGTGCTGATCAGTGTCCAGCAACTCAAACAATTCAGTCCTGAAGGGCCTAATAAGAGGCACTTTTAATCAAAAGATTACTGTGATGATACCATGTGAGGTAGACATGGTCTTCTCAGATGACTTCTGGAGAGAAAAATGATGTTTTAAGGTTATTTTTTCCTTTGGCACTACTAAAGTAGCTTTTAAGTTCATGAACTTTTTATTTTCACTTTTAGAATACATAATGAAAAAAAATTAGGATTTTGCATTTTTTTTAACAGAAAAATGTACACCTTGAGACCAAACACAGTAGAAGGGGGCACATTATATCTTCTACCATAAATCCTAGGCTTTTAAAGCATAGGTTTTCCTATATATTACTAAGTAGTCAAATAAAACCACTAAAAGAAAATGATACTTTAGGGGTCCCTTTAGAGCTTTTTCCCACATTGGAAGAGACAGTTCTTTTAAGGATTAATTATACACACAGTAATTCAAGGCACTGACTGTCCCCAGAGCCTGCAACATGCCTGGCTAGTGCACAGTTCCAGCACACAGGTTACTCACCAAGTATGTAGCAACTGGCTGAACAGTTCAGAAATTTTCCAGAGAGGTCCCACAGACTGCTCCTTACTGCCCCAGAGAACATTCCAAACTCCAAAGCCTTTATGAAGGTTATGGGCTATTCCTTGAGAATCACTTTTTAGTTCAAGTAAGACTATTACAAATGCACATTTAAAAGTCTCCAAAATTAAAAGCTCCAAAGGTCAGCCCTGGTTCACCATGGTTGGTGGCAGATGAGAAGCCTCACACCCCAGGACCAGTGAACCAGCATTCCTCCTGGGAATCTCTCAACTTTTAATACGTATGTATTTCATTTATTTTAAATAAACAGGCTGAGATGTATATAGAAAGTTCATTTGAGACTACTGTGAGCTAGATAGCTTTTCAGTAATATCAGTCTGTAATTGTTTACTTAGGATCCTCCAGTATCACAAATTACTTCCAATCATGAGATGTACAACTTTACATCCTACTCTGTAGATCAGGCAGCCTGAAAGAAATACACGACTCTGCTAAGCTGAGAATTTTGCCCAATATAATACTGAGATCCTTGAGAAGACAGCTGCCGTAGTACTGAACTAAAAAACACAGCCACTGATACTCAGCTTCTTGGCAAGAACTGCCTGACAGTGCAGAAATAGGATGCTGGTCTGCTCAGTCATGTGTCCCTTTAGACATTGGTAATATTTTGTCATTTTGCCAGTATTCATTCATGCCTTTTGGATATGATACACCACAGCCACACACACACACGGAGATGCTCTGGCTCAACAGTCAGTTATTACCTGACTGCTCTGCAGGTCAAACTTTAAGCAAATACAGAGGAGATATGTTGCAATGGGGTAATTACACGTACAATGGATCAGTCTCAGGGCTTCCAGCTGAAGAACTACAGACCATTCTCAAGTAGGCAGAGCATTAGAGAGTATCCCTGTGGAGAATCTTGTGCTTCAAGAGATGGACTGGATGACCTAACAGGACTTTTCCATCACTAATATGATTCTCTGAATTTCATGCTTTTTGACAGTATTACAAGGTTCGACAGGCATTTCTCTTCAGAAGAGGGATTAAGGTCAGTAAGAATCAGCATCAACTAAAAAAGTGCACATGAGGCAATTGTGATTGCAGTAGACAAAAAGACATTCGCAGTCAGAAAAGTATACAGTGCTTGTGTCTTCTGTACATGCTAAAAGCTGTGATGTCATCAAAGAGCACATGGAGGAGCAAGGAATACAAGACTCATGCTTCCACACTGGTTTCCCTGTTACAGGGGAAGTAGACAGGTGTAAGATGCTATAAAATAAAAGCAGTAAAGGTCTAATACCTTACACATAGCAGAGGCACAAAAAATGGGTTTGGAGCAAATTGCACAAAAAGTCACGTTAATGAGTATTCATCATCGAAAGCTCAATGCCTACTAAGAATTGAAGTTGAACTTCAGAAAACAAGCTTTGCTGTAGAATCAAGGGAACACAGGAAGAGATTTCAGAAAAACGTGAAGTATCTTTACTTCCTTCTCATCCAGTTCTTTCACAGGGACTGTCACAGGGATATGCCTGTAATCCCTAGTAAGGCAGTGGGATAACACACCATACAGCATATCCAACAACCATAAGACATAAACTTGAAGAATCTATGCCAGAGGGACCAACGTGTGCCTCTTGAGCTACACATAATTCTGAAGCAGCTCAAGTCAGCTCTGATCCATCACAGGGTCAGCAGTGTGGCTGTCCCAGAAAGTGGCTGCTCCAGAATTGGAGTGTGACAGTGAGTCACTAAACAGCTTCTAAGATGCTTGGTCACCATCCAACCCAGCTGTGCTCCCATCCTACTATTTTTAAAACTGCCCTTCCTTTCAGTTCTCTAAATGTATCAGCAAGATACCCCCGCAGTGTCCACGGAGTGTTGTATAAACAGGGATAACAAACCCAAATATTCAAACTTTAATGTTGAAAATGTTGGCAACACATAGTAATCGGTGTAGAAAGATTAATTATGTAACTATTATACTCCCCTCACCATATGATGTTACACATTCCATCTTCCCCACAAAGCATCACAGAGCTCTACTAAACTTCAAAGATAATTCAATGTGAGGAAAGAAAATGCTTTGTCTTCTGACACAGATGATTGCAGCTAAGACCGTACTTAATCTGTGATGGCACCTCATCCTTCGATAAGTTACCTGCATGCTTAACCCTGAGCATGCTTCTTTTCCAAACTGATTTATTACCTTCCACTCTTTATAAGAGGGAATTAGTCAAATTAATTTAACAGTCAGTTGCATAACTCTCAATCTATACGCAGCAGATTTGGGTCAAAAGCCAAGACAAGTACATCTACTTGGTGAAACCACTAGTGTTTTCAGGAATCTTAGGTTCTATGGAGATAAAAGAGAGGGGTTAGAAATTTTCCAGAGAATATTCAGAAATTCCTCTAAAGTACTTTGTCACAGAATTTACTCAACTTCTAGTTCTAGGTCACTGGTTTTCTTTCATTAATAGTTTAGATTTTGTTTAAAGCACTCTCAGATCTACAGTTCAGAATAAGAGACAAAGTATAAATATTTTTTTCAAAGATAGTCTGCAGGTTTCTTCATGACTTGTGCTATACAGAATTCTGATGCATTCCAGAATACAATGTGAACTTAGTCCTTGAATTGATACTAAAAATGATTTATCTGCAACATAATTTTGACATTTAAAGACAGTTTACTCATAAAACTGACAAAATTCCTTATGTCATCAGATTTTGTAGTTCTCCTTAAAGAAATATTAATAAAGGAATTACAAGTTCAACGCAGAAACCATTGGCCGAGACACAAAAATGAAGCCAGCTGAGGTGAAGGAAAACTTGGTTCAAAAGGGTTTGAAAATAGTTTCTATACATATTTAAATATTCTGGCATGTGTGTGGGCTGGGTTAGATCTCAAGAGAAAAGTAATGAGATAAGCCCCTTCCTGCTGGTAAACAGTAACTGCAAGTCAGCAGCTTTGTGATTCCAAAATCCCTGGTCTTTCCCATCCCACTGTCTGCTGCTTGTCATGTTATAAAAGCTAGTGAAAGCAGAGCCAACTGGCTCCAATAAAATAAGAGTCTTTAAAAATGTATGGTGGTTCAAGGATTTCCTGTAATCCAGCTGTTTAGAACAATAAGTGACCATCTTCTTACCAGTTTCATAATCGTATCAAAGATATATTCAGAACAAATAGAGGTTTCAAGCTAGATGGACTTGAAAGCACCAGCAAACCTGTGAGGGTGCTCAGAGACAGAAGCTGAACTGTGGCTATGTGGATGCATAAAAGCCAAATTCTCTGCTCTCTAACCTCCATGTCAGATCTTTTCATCAGACACCTTTATTCCCATCTGCCAGGAGGGTGTGATTACCAAGTATTCTAATTAGCATTAGCGGGAGCAATACTCCAATTTTTAAATTGTAACAATCCACTTCTGAGCATTCCCTCCTGACTCTTGGACACCAGAAAAGAGCAATCTCATTTAGAGTATTAATGGATTTAAAGAAAATCTATTAAAAGTGAAGCAAGATAGCACTAATGAGGTCTGAACACTATATGGCAATAAAAAGACAAAAATAGCGAAGTAAGATTAGAAGCAGGCATTGACAAAATTGAAACTAAAGGATTTCCACTCAATGTTTTTCATGTAATATTTTAATTAATGTATTTTTTAATTAATAAATGAATGTATTTTTTATTTCACTCTGCATTTGTATTATTATTAGCAGCTTCCTTTCTGTTGAAACAAGGAAGTGAGTGGTAGAGCAGCAGAAATAAAGCCAATGGTATAGTGAAAAGTCCTTACCGAGCAAAATGGCTCACTTTGGTTCTGCATGTCGTTATGCTTGTGAAAAGCATGCACAGGGTTACATGTTTCCTGTTTGCTAGGAAATAAGAAATATTGCAATGTATATTTCCTTGGCACATTGAATAAATATACAACGAAGTTCTTTAAAACACAGAAAAACTCAAGGCTAGCCAAGATTATTAAATTTTATGAAACCTGTGCTTCTCACGGAATTTCCCTCTTGTGCTAAGGTAGCATAAGAATGTTTTAGATCTCTTGTTCAAAACTCACCCTTAATGTGGAAGGCATATTTAGGCTCAATACAGAAATATCATATTGAGTCAAAATCTGGATATAAAGTGAAGAATAAAAAATAAACAGGTTATTTTTACTACAGCAATGAATTGCTCCATAATTCTGAATGAATCTCATAGGAATAGTAATCTGTAGAAAAATAAAAGATATATGCAGGTGACATAAAACAACTGTCAAGTCATAACCAAAAAATGCCATGAAAGCTTCAGAAATCCTAAACACTCAAGCTGAATAGGCAACAGAAAGACAAATAAAACTTAATGTTCAAAAATAACAAAACAAAGTTTAAGCATGACAGTTGTAAATGAGCTCTGTCAAACTAAAAAATTTTGTGACCATTGATTTAATGGCATAAAGCCCAGCAGAAACATCTGCTCATTGCACCAAAAAAAGGTAACAAAGTGTTAAGATAGTCGGGGAGCTGAATGAAGATTAGCACGGAAAACACTATAATTTCCTCAAGGAATAAATAACAGGTCTTCACCTCAACTCTGTGTTTATGAGTCATTGCTTCTAAAAAGGGAACTGCAGAGGAAAGATGCAAAATTGCATAGAAAAATCTCTTCTAAGTAAGAAAAGGACTACAACTGGGCAAACTGGTATGTTTTTATGATGGATAAAGATTAGATTTTTGTCTCAGATTACCAGAAAGAAGATTTAACAAATTAACATCTGAACTTCCTAAAGCCAATTTAAAAAATACCATAAAAAGAACAAGACTTTTTCATTTGGTTAAACCACGGAATTCATTGCCAGGGGAAGTGCTCAGGGCAGAAACTTCACCTCTTCTGTGTGTATAGATTTCAAGAATATACAAGCACTGTCAACAGTTTTGAAAAAGATGTTAAAACTCTGGGTTAAGGCCTAACCTGATTTCTACCGAAATAAAAGCAACACAGAGTTATTCAGGGGAAAGATTTTTCTACCCATGCTTACTTGAAACATCTCCAGCACCTGGTTCTTGCCGTTCTCGCAGACAGGAAGCCGCACCAGTGTAATCACTGGGTGTTATCATTTGCTACCCTCAATGACATCAAGACTACGTAAATAGAGCATTTAACAGTTAGGAGAGACCAAGGCTTTCCTTAGGGACAAAGTTGTCATTTGCTAATGATCCACCACACAGAAAATGTAACCCAAATGCCCCATTCTGTACAAATGATACAAATTCCTTCCACTGTTCTGTACTGCAATGTACCTCACAGCAGAGCTGTTCTGCCTCACAATCTCATCCCACTGCTCTCTGCTATTGTGGCTTTCCCTTCCCTGCACATTTCAAAGAGAAAAAAAAACACGACTGCATTGAAAATGGACAGGGGAATGAGAGATACAATCAGAGATGGACTGCTGCAGGATGCATTTCTGGCTGACTGATACTTCCAGTTTCTAGGGATTATGGAGAAGCATATATTTGAAGATATGACCTCTTAAGTTAATTTTCCTATGTTATTGCAGAACATGTATGAAAGTACATGTATTCTGTAAGAAACTATGCTATCAATATGTGTGATTAAAGAAAACAAGTTTAGATATCAGTCCAGAGTATGAGAAAATTAATTAACATATTTAACATGCAGAGAGATGGATTTCAGCCAGCACAAGACAGAAGGAAGGGGACTCAAGCACTGAACATGGTGTGAGACAGTCAGAACTGGCATCAGGAAAAAGCAGGTAGGAGGCTAATTAGCACAAAATTTGGAGAACGGGAGAAAATGCAGCAATATGAGAGAAGAAAAGCAAGTGGCCCTTGCTAAGAAAACTCCAGTAGGCTTTCCCATGGAAATATTCCTATTTTTTTAATAGAGGTGTTTGACTACATACTAACAAACTAGATCAGGTTCTCAGATCCTACTTCTTTTCTGTGAGTAGATTGTTTGTGATACAATAAATTTCCTATCAAGCACGTAGCGATTCATTTGTGGTAAAGCATTCTCTTCAAAAACTTTAGGGTTCAGCATTAATCTACATTTGTGAGGTATATTTTGTTTAATGTCTTAGACAGGCATGTATGTCTGCAAAGTTACAGATGGTATCAGCTAAGATACTGTTTGTCTCATCAGTTCTAGTTGCTTTTCCTGCTTAAAACTTCATTTCTTCCTTGCATTCAAATTGAGATGGCAATACCCTTTACATCACTTCTACATTTAGCCTACACACAATTATGAAAAGATGGTGTTGTCAGAGCTGCACCATGAAGGAATTATCACAAGTTCTGAAGTTTCTCTTGTCACTAAAATGTAACAGGTTTAGTATGGAAATGTGGAATGGTTAAAAGAAAGGAAGGAAAGAAGAAAGAAGAGTAGTGTGGTGTATAAACCACTGTGCACCACTCCTGTATTAGCACAGGGTGTGTCTCAACTGCTGCAAAAGCAACAGTGGATGTGATGTGCTCTGTAAGCCACCTGACACGATCCCTCACAGACAGTGACACTGGTGGCTCTTAGAAGGACAAAAGGACAGTAAGCTTGGGGTGGCTCTACAAAAGCAGTTACAGGACTTTCCTACATGCCTTTTGAAGAAAAAAATAATCAAATATCCAGAAAGGTTGAAAAGCAAAGTCAAGAGAGCTGGATTACAACATAATATTTACTTATTTTCTAAGTTCATTCGTTTGATTAATTATATATACTGAAAATCATATCTAGGCAAAGTGCAAGTGAGCAAGTCAGAGAACTGTTCCTATGGGACATGAAGTAACTTTTCACTCAAAATTAATCTAGCATATTTACAGAGTAAAACGAAAAGAAAAAAAAAAAAATCAAAAAGAAGAAAATTGTTCATTGTGTTTAAAGTCTCCATCTTTGTATTAAGAGACTGGTCCAGGACAAATCACCTTCTGCACTTGAAAATACCGCAGCTCTATTACTTGTGGTACTGTTCTGCCAATATTTAAACAACTTTAGCTAAATGTCAGTGCCTGTTTTTTGTATAAAACATGCACAGCTTTGAGAAACAGTCTACCCGAGTTTATACTACTTTATCTGTAACAAGCTTTCAACAATACTTTTCAAATTGTGAACTGTCTGAGCTCTGAGAGGCTAAAAAATGACTGAAGTTTTTTATTTGACATAATTCGATTTCATAAAGAATCTTTGACATAATACAATATTAATGCATAGTACTTTAGTACCTTCTTTCAAGACTAATATACCTTATTCAAATGCATTTTAAGTAGTTTAATAAAAGAATGGAAAGCAGGATTAGATGGTGCTCCCCCCTTCAAGTGTCAGAATAATTTCTTGAAAATCTTTGTCAAACATTCAATTTCTGCAATTTACTGTAATTAATTAAAAACACAGTTTATTGGGGTTCAGTACTTGGACCCTGACAAGTTTGCAGCTGATTCACCCTCGTACTAAACACCTAAAATCTCGAGCATCCTTAGTTTTTACTGCTGGCTCCTCCTAGCAGCTAGATTAGATGAGTCTTCTTCCCTCAAAACAAGGCTGAAACCCTTCATTTCTTCCAGCGCTGTTACATAAGGGACCCCGAGCAGTGCAGAAGGTGCGTGCGAGGTTTGCAACAGGCTCTTGCCAGCACCGAGGCTGGCAGCTGCGGGGCTGAGCGGTGCCACCGTGCCCCAGGGGAGCTGCTAGCGAGGGGCAGAAGCAGGATGCCGATGTGGGACACAGCTCTGCAGAGAGCTGTCCCCGAGGACGGGACAAGGGCAGGGAACTGCAGCTCTGAGACCACATGCAGGCTGGCTCCAGCTGTGCAGGAGAAGGTACAGTCTGCTTTGGTCAAACGGCTGCTGACTGCATGCCTCGCTTCCCACTGCTTCTGCCCCTGCTCCTCAAAGCTGCATACCCTGCTTTTGGCTTTTTCTCCTCCACCTCCTTGTCTGCTCAGGTTTAGATTCCAAATTCCCTTCCCTTTTCTATAGGAGGCACAGTCCCTGCCAACTTCTTACTTCTGGCCCCGCTCCCAGGTTTTCTGCCCCTTATTAAAGGATAGAAAACCTCCAAAGGAGATCACACTTTCTTTACATAATCTATTTAATAATACTTTTCAAGTAATTCAAAGCTAACTCTCACTTCTGAAAAGATCTCAAAGGACTCCAACAATTTAAAAGACTAAAATCTGTGTTGAATTATTGAATACAAAGGATGACAAAACCCACTATTGTGGGCTTCCACAAATATACCCAAAATACCACAAATGCTGCCAAGTTCAGTCAGTCAAAACTGTGAGTCATAAGTGACTTAAAAGGCATAAGGGCTGAGAGCTTGAGTTTCTTTCACATTTTTTCCAGGTCTGACACTTTCTTTGTCCTTTCTCATTTGAGCTTTTGGTATATACTATAACCAAGTTCTAAAGCTGTTCCCACAGCTACAAGGGAGGGAAGATCAATGAAATCCTTCCCCACAAAGAACAACTTAAAAAACCCACACCACATTACACCAAAAAGGTTGGACTAAAACTACAGTAAATGGCAACACCATATCACTGTGAAGCCCAACTATGCACCCTACTGGTGTTTTTCCAAAATGACCATGAAAATGCATTGTGTTAACTGAGGGAAGATTTTGATACATTCCAACCCTTTTGGTTCAAAGACCCCGTCAATTAGGCACGCATCTCTGCATTCATTTTATCACTTTTATATATTGTACAGTTAAAATTAGAAATTATCTAATTTATCTGCATCAAAGATGGCACACAGAGAAATCTTGACAGGACCAGAGGCTCTGGGGTTTTTTTATTTCTTCAGGCCTCTAGTTGTAAGCAGCAAGGTAATTACTGCCCACTTCTGAGTTTAGCCTAGAAGCTAGTTTACATATCACATTTCTCTCAATACCAGGTAAACAGTGGTACAATTCCAGTATACCTACTGGTATTTTCCTCTATGCTCCTCCTCAATCAGAAAGGTCCCAGAAACTTCTCTTGTAGAAGAATGATTTCCTACACCCACAGCTTCATAAGTACATCTAATAACGACTGTTGCTAAGATGACAATTCTTATTAATTTTGAGCATCTCCGCAGGTAATGTTCAGGTAATTATCTTTAATTAGGTGTCACCCTAAAATGATTTGGCACTACCAAAATCAGGCTCATTCTTTAGTCAGGGAGCTTAAAAACTAATAAATAATGGGACTCATTCTTCTCAACTTGTTCCTTGTCAGCAAGGAACTGTCTGAAAATACTTCTCTGCACTCCATAAAACAGAAGCAGCTGCAAGAAAGAGGAAGTCACTTCTATTTTCATATGTTCTGCTGAAATTTCTGCTTTCCCTGTACCATTACAAGTGAACATAGTGTCTTCTGACACTTAGGATTCCCACAATAGCTTTAAAATATATTGCTTTATCCTCTAATATCACATTATGAACCATAAGCACAATGACCGATTTTTTTCCTTTCAAAGGGCAAATATTTTCAAAAAGATCAACACCTCAGTCCTCTTCCTCTCAAATGTAGTTTCTTTCACTGGAGGTGTTTACTCAATGATATTTCTACTAAGAACATTCGACCTTTAAATAAACATTCCAGACGATGTCCTTTGCGTGAAAACACACTGGTTGAATTTCCTTCCAAGTGTTCCCCTCCAGCATGTTTGTTTTGTTCAATCCCATATTTATCCTGCTCATTGATTCTGGTCTGCCAAAATACCTAATTTCAACAAACTCCGTTCTAATATCCTTATACAAGTCTTCCCCATTGCTGGGATGCTGAATATCCACTTTTAATTAGAGCAGCCACAGAAAAGGCAGTATGGGTGTCTGTTTTAACACCAGAGGAACTACAGATCCTGGCAAAAAGTGATTTCAGGGCAAATTCTCCTCAATTTCCTGAATATTTAGTGTACCAAAGTGAAAAGGTAGAAGAGGCAAACATTTAAGAGTTTCATGCAGAGCCCTGAGGTAAATTTTGGGGAACTATCACTGTGGTGATAAGCCATCTACACCTTTTTAATTACACTTGATACATCTGTACTAGTGAGTTTTTAACACATTTTAACATATTTGATGCTTAGAGAACTGAGTTTTCTTCTATGTTTGTAGCTCATATGATACAGTAGGACTCTGATGCTAACAGGGTGCTCTAACTACTACTGTAATATGAATAATAATCACCACAAAAGCTGAGGACAAAAACAAGAGAAGACAAACTGTGCCTGAACAAACACCTGAACACTACCTGTGGAGATGCTCAAATACTAATGTAAAAGCCACTGTAAACCCTGAGTAAGGAAGACCATTAATGAACAAAATAGGACTGCAGATATTCAGCTGGTTTTGCTAAAAGTCTTGAAGTATGATCTAATCAAGGACACCTAATGCCTCACGCCAAGCCCACATAGAGTGTTAGCCCCACCAATTTATTAAAGATGCTTTTTGAAGGTATAGTCTGAAATGAACACAATCCCATGTAGAAAATCCTGGATTATCAGCAGAATCAGAAAGTTTATAAGAAAGACTTACGCTGGCAGGGAGTTACTTATAATACTGATACTTTACACTTGCAATTGCTGCCCACAGAGGTACATTTCCACAAGACGGTATCAGCAGAAGATGCCTAACACTGCAAATTGTGCCTTATCACTTCTGTGAGCACTCCACAGAGTGCAGGCACCATTCTAAGTACCATCTTAAACAGAAAAGTTTGCAGTGGTAGAAGAAAAAATGAAGCTCCTGTCAGGAAATTTTAGGCTGCTGGGATCAAGTCCAACAAATCCTCCTGACTCATCCATTATCTTCCTGGTCTTGCACTCGTTCTTAAAAATTGTCTGTTTTCCATCCTAAATTGTATTTCTTCATGGACCCATCTTAAAGCCCTAAAATGCCCTCACAGAATGCATAGCAGCAGATCTGAATCCATGAAGCAGATATTTCAGAGATTAATAATGCAAATATGAGATTATAAATTATTGGCTGCAAAACTTTCAGATTAATGCATCACATTTCTGGGCATGTGTGTGAACTCATTCTAGCTGGCCTGTGAACATTCACAAGAATTGCTATGAACTGGAGAAATGAAGGCAGGCCAGTTCTGTGTGCTTGCATCCCTGGACTGTTACTGCCCAGCAAGTACTGGATTCTGTAGTAATCATCCAGGTATCCAAAGCTATTTTGTTATATTGCCCAAAACTGTTGAGAGTGAATGTAGAGGAAATACTGCATCCACTTACTGGAAACATCTTTTAGTTAAGTGCTGCAATATGAAAACACCTGATTTAGGCCATCCCTGCCTTACCTTGAAGGTAGAGAAAGGAAAAGCCATGTAGTTCTCTGATTATGCAAGCACTGGTAGACAACCAAGAAAGGCAAACTTGGTTAATTTGGTCAACCAAGTTTCATAGGGATCACATGTTTAAGAATGAAATAATATAGACTGCATATCCAATTATAAATTGTGAAAAGCTTTCTAGCAGCTGTTGAGAGTCTTCATTTGGGAGCTCACATCCCTATCTCATTACAGTAAATGAATCATGATTTCATAAAGCTGTGTTTAACAGTCCCTATGTAAAAAACACGCCCAACAAAGGCCAGCTGAGTGCTGCCTGAGCACTCAGGCAGCATCCAACTTTGATATGCAGCTTTGACTAGCAATCATATTATTCTACTTTATCAGAGTCAAGTAAATAATTATAATATTATAATAATATAATAATATTATAAGACATACTGCCTTCCTAAGAGGGGAAAACAAGAGCTGTGTTTGTAGTTGGTCTATGTTGTACAGTCTCCATGCCACACTGTAGTATGTGACTTTATTATTTTTCCTTTCTCTGAAGAACTGCAAGAAACCTCACTGAAAAGCACATTGCTCAGACTTGAGTACTGTATATTCCTAACTTACTTTCCAAGTAGGTTGAGAAAGCACTTTCTGGTTTCTGAACATTTGAGCAGCTCCAAGAGCAGATCTTCTCCTTGCTGATTTTTTCCCCTTCTTTGTCATTATCAGCCTTTCAGCCCCCTTTCCCTGGGCTGTCCTCAAGGGCAATGAAAGGCAAAACACTATACGCTGGAGATGTCAGTAGATACCAAATCTAAATGTCAAATCTTCATAAAAATACAAACACTATTACTTGCTTCCTTTCTATTCATGCAGTGGTATTCAGTACAGTGAGAATAGGATATGTACTTTTCAAATTCTCTACCTCTGAGGGGTGCTAGATAAGTATAATGATAGTGCAGCCAAGATTGCTAAATTTATTACAGGAGCCTGTGATCCCAATAGTATATTGCTAATAACAGTGCCAAATATCCAAAGGCAGCTGCTCTGTAGAGGTTATCCAGCCCTGTATGCTCCCTCACAGAATACTGCAGAGCAATAAGCAAAGGCATATTATACCAGTGGGAGAAGCAAGCTGCTCTTCTTAGATATAGACCAGTAACAAACATCCAATATTTCTTTGAAAAATCAAAGAAAACTGTGCCAGAGGACAAAAAGGACATCTGTGCCAAAAGAAACCAGAATCTCTGCAAACTGAAAGTGTCTCTATTGCTGCAAGAACGATGAGCCAGCCCACGCTAACTGCCCTATTCCATTAACGCAGTCTAACCCTTTTTTTCAGTCTAAGCACAGCTCATAAACAATTTGTTTTCCATTCACAGCCCCAGACTTCAAAAATAAATTTCTTTGGACTAAGAAAAACCAACATTCTCCTAGAAGTTTGCTATGACATTTTTGCAAATTCATGCAGTCTGAATTCCAAGGTGCTCACAATCAATCTTTCTTATTTTATCCTGCATTTAGGTTGAAGATTTGGGTGTTGGGTGCAATGTACTTCATTTTCAACTTTCAGTGCATACAATTATGTTTCCATTATTTTAACAACATTTTCAGTTAATATTTTTCCAGTGACTGCAGCAAAACCTTATGCTACAGCCCATATTTCAATTTTTTTTTTTACCGCTGAGAGTATCCTGTCAGTTCTTCTACATTAGTACTGGCGCATCCTCTTAAAATAAACCATCTGCTAAAGGCAAATTCCTTTGTTCCCTGCCTGGGCACACTCCCCAGCCATTTGGACAACAAATATGGGAAAAGGGCTAGATGGAGAATTCTTTGGGATGGTGAAGAATATCCAAAAAAGCAGTATTTTACTTGAATGATAAATGACACACTCCTGAACGCCCACTGGGACTTCTAGAGAGCAGAGGAAAAAACGTTGGTAAAAGCAACCTTGACAGGGTGACGATGACATTTTACAACTGTTGTTGAAGGACTGCCTGTGTAGGGTCAGGCCCTGCCCTTGGAGATGTTTGCTACTGGCAGAGATGGTACAATGTGACAGGCAGAGTTTAGTCAACAAGACTCTAAAAATTTATGTAGAGATCATACTGACAAAAAGTGACTCTAACCAGTAATATTTTTCATATTAAATGTAAAGTGCATGCATGTGTGTACATATAACACATGTATATTTATATTTTTATATCATTTATATAGACAGATATGCACATCTGCATCTGGATAGTGACAGATAAACTTGAGCATGGCTGACTTTAAAAAGAGGAATTCTGCAGCTGCTCAGGCACTCACACTATCTTCTCATCCTTTTATGTAACTAAAAAAGACCTTCTTCCAAAGTGTAAGGAAAGAAATATAACCCAGTGCTGTGAAATCCTAGTTTGAAGTGTTCCAGTAGCTATCCTGACTGGAGTATCTGAGTAACAGCTATGGAATACTTTGATTAATATTTCTTCTATCGTAACTTAAAAAAATTCAAAAGACCTTCTAAGGAGGCCAAATGTATTTCAAGATCTTGCCCAGCCCTCCCTCAATGTCTTTAGTATTTGGCCAAGTGCATCTTCAGGCTTATTGAAATAAAGCTGAGTATTACTGCAACACTTGCAGACACTCTGTCTGTATCACTTCCACGTATATCAGTACCTGTTCCTCTGCAACACTCCTGAAGTCCCTCCATATCAAGCTGACCTGTCTGACTGAAGTCCTGCTTGGTGATAACACCAGCAGATGGGCACTTTAAGAGAGTCCCATTTAGTGAAAGGCTTGAGGCTTAAAATCTCTTGGAAACCTGAAGGCCTTAATTTTAACTGTGGCTATTGTCTTCGTGCATAAGTTATGAAGATACTCTGATTCTTCATGTAGATCAATTCCCCTATTTCAGGAAGAAAATATTCTTCCGTTCATTTCATTGCACAAACAAGTTTTAAGTGCATGTGGAATACTAATATTCCCATCTTTAACCTTCTGTAGTATTGCCAGGCATGGATCAAGGAATCCTGTTTCTGAGACAGTAACAGAAAGGAAGTGTCTGAAGGTCAAAGGAAACATTTCAATTTCTTTTGCTAGAAAAAGCAGCAAGAAAAATTTCTGTCCCTACCAAAGACTGCACAGTGACCCTGACTGTACTTGCATTATGGGATCATTGTTATTTCCACTAAATTATTATATCTTTGCAGATATGTCAGTGGAGCCCACACATAGACAAGTATTTAATGACAGAAAATTCCAAGCAGCTTTTGCAAACAAAAACAACATATTTTGCTTAATAATAAAAATCGAATTTTAAAAACCATTAGAATTAATCACCCAAACTCCAGTTTCCAAGGGGAAACAGTTCTGGTAAGGCAAAAAAACTAGTAAAAGCCAAAAAACCCCAAACATCCAACAAACCTAAACCAAAAAAACCTCCAGCAACCTAATAAAAATATTAAAACAGACATGCTACTAGCATATACATTCCAGTGATATATTTGAAAAGCCACTCATACTGACACTTCTGTTATTTACTATTTTTAAGCACAAGGCTGAAAGCCTGCAATAGAAATTGTTGCAGCCTTTGCTTTCTCATATATAACAAGTCTGCCTCTTTTTGAGCACAACAGTGGAGAAAGGTCAAACAAATAAAATCTATCAATAACAGGAAAATAGATTGAGCAATATAATCTTAACTTCTACTCTAGAAATAAATCTGGGAAGAATTTTTGGCATGAAAGATAAATGCACTTAGACTCAAAGCCAGTTTAGATTCACTCACATAAAATTCTTTCGGACAGAAACAATTATTTACTACACAAGTATCTAATGCCTAACAAAACATTAAGGTATCTAATCTACAATAAGAAACCTTGATTTTTCAGAAAAAAAAATTACATTAGCATTGACCTAGAGAAGCTTACATTTATATGAGTGTTACTCTTTTCCCTGAGTCATCCCATCAATTTACTTTTAATACAACACTGATCATCATGTGGCTCCATACAGAGCTCAGTTCAGAAACTGAGACATTCAAGGGAGCTCGGAAGTATCTCAAAAGCAGATAGTGGTCATTGTCAATCACCTCTCTGCTTCCCTGTGTCCCTGGACTAGCTGAAGGACAAACAATTGGACCCCCATTCTGCTTGGAGCTGCAGCTCACGGCAGGTGAGCACTGTAATACTGAGACTAAATACAGGACACTAGCATCCTACAGCACCACACAAAGAGGATCTGGTATTATGTAATCTGAAGACAAACTACACAATGGCCTACATATCTTTTGACATTTTAAGAGATGATGGACCTGACAAGTCACAATCATCCGCCAAGTATAATGGTAGTGGAGTAATCAAGCAGGTATTACCCTAACAAATGCCAGAGAGTATTTCAGTACAGCTCCATCTGCCCAAATTCATAATGCCATTCTGAGAAGAAATAAAAATAACCTAAAACATGCACTCACTCAAAAATATATTTCTAATTAAAACTAAATGCAAACACAGTCATCAGTATAATGTCTATTATGGACGAAACATTCTTGGTAGACTTAAACTGGAGCACTGAAATTGTTGAGAAACGTAAATCAATCGGCCTGCATCAATTCAGAAACACAAATCAAGGTCAATCACAATTCAGAATGTAGCAAATTAAATTACTTGTTCATTTATGGCTAACTTCCTTAGGTTAATCTTAAGGCTGCGTAAGTTTCACCTAGTATTATGCTTGAGACTTAATAATTTGCCTTGACATTTAGAATAGCTCTTACATAAAACTTTGGATTTGTTTTTAAATGAAAAGCAAGATGATAGAATAAACAATGCTGAAAATATACTCCTCTTTCCCAGAGGAGTTGTAATCTTGGATCAAAAGCCTGCAGTTTTTTTTCCTCTTTCCATCAGTATTTTATTTCGAAAGTTGTTCCAATTAAACTCCTTTTCCTCTCATTTAAAACTATATATATATATATATATATATAGGAACTGGTAATACGTATTTTTCTGCTTTTTTTCTATATACTTGACCAATAAAAATACACATGTAAGATCTAAAGTATTTTCATTTCATTAACTGTAAAATGTTTTAACTGCTTTAATATTCTTTTTTTTTTTCATTATTTAAACTATGTCAGGTAAAATAAACTGGCCAAAACCAGCAGTACTGTATAAAGTCAGTACTGTGTTCATACATCATCAATAGATTAAATTATTATAATAAATGGGTTACAGTACAACAACAATATTGTGGAGCAAGTCTAAGCTACCAGAGAGGATTTAAATCTCGGAAACAGCTGCATAACAACCACACTTCTCTGAACAGTAACAAATTAAGGGCATCCACAAGACTCCAGCTGTGCTAATGAGTTCTTCCTTCCACATCTACAGAGATGATCAAAATACCTGCAGGACTTTTTAAAGAACATGAGCACTCTTATGTCTCCATCCTAAGAAATTGAGTCTGATACATATAATTTGTGTTACTATTCATTTCTCATTTTACTAGTTTTACAGACACATATTCAAACTAAAATACTCAGCAGGGAAATCAAGACAAATGGAAGTAGAAAACCAGAAGAATTTTATTTAAAAAAAACCCAAAAATAAAATTGCAGCATAATATCTACCACCTCAGAAGTCATTCGTAAGATGATTCAAAGGGAAGATGAGTTTGGACTAGACGAAATTAAATAAAAAACTGCAATAAATCTGTGCTTCAGTACAGACTAGACTGCCTTGCTCAGCAATATGCCCATGACAAGTTAACCAGTATAGTGCAGCATTATGTTTTGATCACTACATTTTTTTCACTGGGCAAGTGGGGCTACTCACAGCAACAGTTACCCAACATACTGGTAAGGGCATCTCCAACAACAAATTGATTCTAAGCCTGCTGTATGCTATAAAAAGCTACCAAGGAGATTGGGGAAGTGAAATAAGGATGTCATCACAAACATCCATTCAAGTTAATCACTAAAGCCTCTAAAGAGCCTTGAAACTTCATTAGAAATTATAAAGCATGTGAAACTGCTGGTAAGAGCAGCAGCAGCACAGTGACACAGGCACTCAACCGGGAGCTGCTCCCCGAGCACTCCGGCGCACACGCACCTCCCTGCACACAGAACACGCCGGGCACACGCTCCCACAGAGCGTGCAAGGTCAATCACTCCATCCTGCTAATGAGAGCAGGCAAGCACACAGAGAAATACTGAGTTTCTGCAGCTCCCCTGCAAGAAATCATACGAGGTATCACACCCGTTCAAAGGTGTAACATTTACTACAGTGCACCAGAAATCACTGCTCTAGGTGAACATGTGCGTTCCCTATCTAAAGAAGGCAAATCCGCATTAGCTAAGTCTCACTTTCTGATTATCTCTTCCTTTGTGGTCTCTCCCATTTTGTCATGCATTCCACAGTGCTTTATTCAGACTGCTCTTTTTACTTAGTTGCCTTTATTTTCTCCTCTTTTGTGTAATCCCCTACCCTACTGTGTTACTTCTGTGCTTTGCACGCTGACATCATGGACCTCTAAAACATTAGTGCACAGCGATTCCAGCCAACATCACTTCATTGACAGTACATGGCGAGAAGAGACAAAATAATGCACCTGAAAAAGAAATGGCTAGAAAGGAAGGGAAAAGTGGAAAAAAAAATACTGCATTGCTATAACATTTTGCAAAACTACTCCTTGGATTTTAACTCCTATGCAAGTGGAAGTATATTGGAGATTCTCTGCTTTGCTCCAGCTGCAGGTTAACCAAACCTAGATGTGTGCATGTTCAGTGAGAGCACACTAGCACCAGCTGCCTCCAGCACCGGACTGTTCATACTGGAAATAACTGCAGTGCTCTGATTTCCAAGACAAGCTCCTTTGTCCAAAAGGGCTGATTTTAGCAAGAAAGGCTTAAATGCATATTCCTTTAAAAATACACTTTTCAAGGTGCTGATTTCAGTAATTTCTCAAGTCCAATCAAAGAGTTACAAAACTAAAAACAAAAAAAGGTATCTCAGACCTAAAATTCATTATATGAGCTCCTTATAAAAGTTTTCAAAGTCTCCCTTTCGGTCATTCCCAGAAAACGTCAGAAAACTGACTCAAAAGAAAAAAGGGAACCGTTTCTCTTCATCTACACATTGTAGGGGTGGTCAGTGTTTGTAGTGCCATGAGACATGTACAAAATCTGTCACACAGTCAGGAACCACAAGATCCATTCACGCACCTCTGAGCTGTCACGCAGCCTCCCAAGGTAGCTCACACACAAGTGAGGAGGACAACTCCCAGTGCTCTATCAAGCAGGGCAGTCCCAAAATGCACCTGCATCCCAACATGACCTTCAGAAGCCCTAGCATCAGTGCAGCACTTGAACAGCTTGAGAGCCACATGCAGCTAAAGAATCAAAGGTTAGTCACATCTTACCTATTATTAGAAATAGATTGTAAGGTCTTTGAGAGTAAACACTTCATGCTTGCACAATGCCTAGTACAACAAAAACCCTGTCGACGAACTGGGCTCAGAAGTGCTACTGCTGTCTGGGGTAGCTTGTACAAAGCCAGGGTTTGTTTCAATGTAACAAAGATTAAAATATGGATGTAATGGAACATTAGTACAACAACCTCAATCTGCAAGGTAGTAGGTATTCTACACGTGCCTCCAAGAGCTGATGATTCTATTCTTTATCTTTTCTCCCTTTTCCCGCAACACGAACTAGGAGTTCTGCAACATTTCTGGGTTGAAAATAACCATTTACCAATATTCAACATAAAATACAGGGGGGTTTTTTTATACATACCACTAAAACCCAGTTTTTCAAGGGTTAATATCTGGCACAGCATAGCATGATGATACTTCTTCAAGTTCTACTAAAGAACTGAAGGGCAATAAAACAGATTTTGGGTGAACAGGTGCTAATCTGACTAAATGGCACTACTAATACATGGAGAGGATAAAGAAAAGAAAAAGGGTGCAAAAAGTTGAAAACGGATACACATTTTAAGGGAGTTGCTGTGCTATCACTCTGTGGCTTAACATAATTTCATCACTTTATCTTCTCACTTGCTGTCTTAGCAAAATGGTAAAATGAGGCATGACTTACAAACCCCACTGTAAGACAGCAGAGGTATCACTAAGAAATAAAGCTGACATTTTGTCAGCAGTCCTGCAGACTCCCACACTCGTAATCAGGAATAATTTAGACCTTCTGCAAGGGTGTTGTGAGCTTAATACAGGTGAGCCAGGTATGGGGTCTTGATACAGGTATGCAATGCACCAGCTGGGAACGGTGTGCTTTGACGCTCTCACACAAATCATAGACTGGCTTGGTTTGGACATGACCTTAAAGGTCATCTAGCTTTAGAGGTCATCTAGCTCCAACGCTTCACAATGGGCAGGGATGCCATCCACTAGATCAGGTTGCCCAGGACCCCATTCAGCCCGGCCTTGAACACTTCCAGAGCAGGGACATCCAAACAGCTGAGGCTTGCAATCAGTCACTGCAGCAGCAGGCCATCGGACAATGAGGTTTCACAGGCCAGGACCTCTCCTGCATTCTTAGGTAGATCACCCACACTAAGAGCCACAGCTATAACCAAAAGCCATTACTATCACAAACTTCATATTTTACTAACTGCGGTAAACAACAGACTTTGCAGCATCACCCTCAGACAACTCTCTGAAGGCACCCGTGGTAGTTCCTCCCTGGCCTCTGCTGGAATTTTACACATGCAAAAGGCTCTTCACTGGTTATTCCCTCCCTTGCAAAGAATAAACCTACTTTTTAATGAGCCTCCCAGTTTAATGCAGCTCCCACAACTTGTCCCCAGCTTCAGGTGAAGTCACAGTAAAGTAGTAAATGCAGCATTTTCATGTATTGAATTTTTGTATGGGCATATTGCATTGAAATGCAGAACTTCCTCACTGGGGACACATTTATTCACTGGGAGAAAAGAAAGCAGAAGTTATTTTTTATGTCTTTCTGTTGCTAGGATTTGTCCTCAGTAAGAATTTGCTGAGTGAAACCTTTAAACAAAAGGTTTACAGAAAATATTAGTTTAGGATGTATGTAGACATCACTTATTTTAAGGTGAAATCCAGCAATGTCCAGAATTACTAATGGATCTTATTCTCATTACATGATGAATGAAACCAACAGTTCACTGGATGATGACATTAATTTGTCAGCATATAAGTTATCCACATATTTAAATATGAAACTTTTCATCTTTGCTGTGCATAAAATGAATGTACTACAGCATAAAATAGTTGTAAAGAGAACAATTTCTAAAACCTCCTTTGTGTTTTAATTTTTATTTTTAATTTTGTTCTGTCTACCAGTGTCTGAGTGTTTCTACTAGATGAAGACTCTTAAAATGAAAAATGTTCAGTTCTGAGAGCACCCTTGAAAGACTTAGGCATACTAATTTACTCAATTACTTCTTTAGATCTATTTTTAATCACAATTTTAGAACAATAAAACCGCAACTACACAGTATCAAGAAATATTTCAGTGTGATTCTAAATTATGTAGCAGCAAGAAAATCCATATTTTTAACTCTGATTTGTGTGCTTAGCTATTCAAACCTGTATCATCCTTTAGCATGAGACCTCAGAAAAAGTGAACTTCCTTTCCTGATCCTAATTATCAATACTTAGCAATTAATGTAAGAATTTATACATGTACATACTCTACACATTTGTACGCTACAGATACAGACCAGCCCATTGTTACATGTCTCAAATCTCTTTGCAAAGGTTCTATGGCATGCAAGAAATTCTTTTTACCATTGGCTATAATCTCTTTTTCTTTGAAGGCCCCAAGAGTAGAGATAGATTTAGATAAAGCTCCTTAATAGGACCACACAGATGAAGACCCATATAGCAGAAGGAAATTTTGCTCCCTGGGGGAATTTCTAACCTTCAGCAGAGCCATGATTACAGTGGTATCAGTGCTGTGACAACAGCTAGCACAGACACACCAAAGGCAGCTGGAAAAGAGGCAGCAGAGCCCGAGCACAGCTCCCTCACACATTCCCCAGCCAGGGCACCCTGCCATGCAGGACTGGCCGTATCCAGAAGTGTCTGGGCACCATACAACACACTACATCCCAAATCCTCACTGCTAAGTTCATTACTTCCTTGAACAGCAAACAACAAACTCTTTGTCCCAAAGATAGCGCTATGAGACTTTGCAATTAGAAACAAAGCTGTCCTGAGAAAAAAAATACCAATTATGCAATTGGCATCATCTGTGAAAAACATCCCACTGAAAGACAACACACTCAAACCACTGTTATGCCTTAAAGATGTTTCCCCAATTCCCTTCTGAACATTTTAGTGATATTGTTTCTAGCACCACTCAATGCCAGATAGTATCTTCACATCACTATTGATTTCTACATTTTAAAGACAGCACATATTTTTTATCTCTTTCATCCTCATATTCCATAAACAATTTATAATTTAACATATTCTTTGACATTGTTTAAGTATTTTAAAAGTACATTGTTTTAGTTTATCAGATTATAATTTGTTTTGACCAAATTCCCCCGAGTTAGCTGGGAGGTTGTCATGGTTCTTCACCATGATCACATTGAAGTTTCAGAAACTATAACACAAATGCATCTACCCCCTAACCAAAGAGAATAGAAAAGGTATATACCAGTACTCCCTAATTGTAGTAACATATCACCTGTGATTCCAGCTTTCATGTGCTATAAGCATACACATCTTTTAGAAAAATGTATTTCCTCTTCTAGCACTTTATTATAGCCATATGCAACTGAAATAGTTCTGTGGGTTTTGTAAAAAGTAATGTTTGACTTTAAACGTAACTTCCAAAATCTTAACATAAAAATAAAATTTGAAATCTTATTTCGCTCTTCACGTTTACTCAATTCCTTAATCTTATGCAGGCAACATTAAAATTTGACATAAAAATTTATATCTCATGATTGCTGAAGAACAAGAATGTAGTTGTACGTCAGTATACAAGTGACATCACTGCTCTTAATATTTGGCAGCGTAGCAAGGCAATTAAAACATTAAGTACAATACTTTTGCTAATCTGACAAACAGGTAAACCCAGTGCAAGAAGCAAACTGCTTTATTAATAAGATGCTCTTAATTTCATATAGGATAAATGTAAAAGATATGGTACTTACAGTGAATTCACAGAAATCAATGCTATCAAGGCTTTTGCTTCTGTGTATTCTCCCTTTTATTCTTCTTAAAGAGGGCTTTCCCTGACTTACACTACAGGTAGCACCATTGGGATTTTCGGAAGATGGAGTTACCCTGCCAAACAGAAAGAGCCACATATCAGACAAAGAATACATTCTTTTATTTGTTTATAGTAAAAAATTTACAAAGGAAAACACATTACCATGCTACATATATAAGAAATATC
Source organism: Falcunculus frontatus (assembly GCA_013398115.1). Lineage (NCBI taxonomy): Eukaryota > Metazoa > Chordata > Aves > Passeriformes > Falcunculus > Falcunculus frontatus. The sequence goes on from VZRV01005199.1 coordinate 2,312,303, forward strand.
ATTCCAAGTGACAGTTTTCAATCACTAAGTGCCAAAATAAGCCCTCAAGTATGTAGAAGTCCAGCTCCCATCAAGTCCACACTCCTTGCAGGTTTTGTCGAAAACATACTGTAGTCATCTTTTTTGTACAAAAGTGAGTAGAATCAGAAAAAAAAATACATTATAGAAAAATATATTTAACTTCGGGAAAATTAAAAGGAATATTTTTCTCTATTGCTTCAGTGGAAACCCAAGTCCTGCGATACATGTTGATGGCTGTCAGTTAAATCACCAGGAGCCTGGCAGTATTTGGCTTTTGACCTTTTCCAGTTTGAGTGCTGATGGCGCTTCAGCTATTCTAGCAATGAGTAACAACGAACAGTAATGACATTAATAGCATCTGTTTAAGTTATAGGGGTAATATATTAAGCAACTACACTTTATAAGGCCTTTCATCATATTATAATCTACACATAGTCCTAGGGGGAGTCCATAACTAAAATATTTGGAGGAAGCAATCCATATTTCAATGAGTTTGTTGGAAATCATCAATGAGCAGAACCAAGTGGGGTTAACAATTAACTAAGTGTATTAGGATTGGTGAGGTGAATATTTCAAATGCAAAATAGTTGCTAGTCAGACTGGCACATTAGGAAAAGGAAAACTGTATTCCAGAAAATGCACTCACCAAGAATTACCTAAAAACATAAAAGTTTCCATGACCAGATTTACACTTGTTTCATATTATTTCTCAATCGCAGCCATAGAAGATTTTGAAAACTAGCTTAAACAAGAAATAATATGGGGTTTTTTTGCATTTCCCTAGTCTTTGGACGGCAGTTCAGTATTTCTCTCTAAAACCATTAAGATTCCTCTCACAAAAGAGGGTGTTTTTTAGGTTCTTTTACTTAGAATTAATGGCTTTAGTATGCACATAAATGTTTGTGCAAAAAAGAAAGAAAGGTGGAGATGTCCTAAACATATGCATCAACAAAACAGGACATTGCATAGTGGGCCACATTAACTCCTGAAATACACAATTCCAAATACAAAATACAATAACCACATGCTGAATACGCTTGTTTGATTAATGAGACTTCCAGGTCAGAATAACAGGCCTATGGGACAGCTAGAGAAAAGTTGTTACAATACTCAAACTTGAAAATTAAAGCAAATCCTTTCAAATCTCTTATCCAATTTATAAAAATAAAGCCCTTCTTTTTTTTTTTTTTTTTTTNTTTTTTTTTTTTTAATTACTGCAACTACAAAATCACTGTTTTGCTTTTGAATGCCGGATTTTTGGGGTTTTTTACACATGCATACTGACACACACACACCAACATCTCGCTGTAAGTTCTCTTGATAACACAGTAATTTGGTTTAGGTGGTTTTTTCCCCTTGGGTTATTTTATTGCCAGCTTTAAACTGCAAATTTCTACCTGAAAACATAACTATAATATCCATACATCTTAATTACAATATGAAACTCCTGCTGAAACTGCACGGGATTTTTTTGTCTAATCATATATGGATTGAATTCTGAGAACTATGCCTCCCTACTACAGTAACGTATTTGTTCACACAACAGAAACTTCAAGAACACCACAGATTGCCTCCTAAAATATCTTCAAGAATTACCAGGACAAATTTCCAAAGGAAAACAACTGCTCAATCTCTATCTTATTCCACAGACAGTGGCATTTACGATGACAGCACGTTTCTGTTGTATAAATGTCTGTTCTGTAACAGAGCGCTCCAAACATCCCTGCTCAAGTACCTAACTGGGCACAGTCTGTGTCCATGGCAAATGCAGATGCTGGAGTCCTCAGAGAGATCCATTGTTCCTGCACTGTCAGAGGCTGTGTTCATTCTCTCTACAGAAAATCTTTGAGGGCTGCCTACTCCCTTACTTATAATTTGGGTTAATTAATCTTCAAATGCACCTCTGATGAATTAAATGCTTGGCACGTCACACTTCCTCCTTATACTTAATAGAAAAGCTTCACAGCTGTAAGATCCACTGGGCTTTTCCTTATTTTGAACAACATTTCAAGCCATTTATTTTAGGGTCTTACCCACAAACGTGCACTTCTTTAAGCTGCAAGTCTTTTAATGTTTTCTGGTACTAAAAAGCCTTTATAAAAACCAAAACAAAACAAAACACACCAAAAAAAAAGCAAACCCAAAAAAACCAAGAAAACCCAAAAAACTACCAACATGGAAAAAGCCCAAACAAGTACAAATAACAGGCTAATCAAAGTTATACAGTTTTAACAAAGACCTATACTAGTGGTATGTTCTGAAGGCCCTTCTGCTTAGGAGATTCACTCTCTAATGAAAAAATGAACTTGCTGCCACTGGAATCCAGCCATCATTTCATTCTGCTAGAGAATAAATTATGCCTGTTACTTGTTAGCTTCTAAGATACAGAAAAGTGTTTTTTAAGTTAGATTTAACTCTCAAAATATAATTATATGAGAAGGACTATCACAATTTATCTGTTCCCTCCAATCCTTTATAAAATCATTAATTTCTAGATCTCTTTACAAGCAAATAAAGTATTATTTAACCAACCAAAGAAAAATCCAGTCAATATCATTGACATTGGGAATTGGGAAGCTTGGCACTGTATGTACACCAAAGGAAGGATCTGAGGTGAGATATCCATGCTAAAAGCATCATGGGGGTTTTTGACTCTATGGTTGATGAGGAAACCTCGGGACAAGTGGAAACCAATTAACTATCAGCTTCTCAGTGCCTCTGCCCCTCCTACAGTTTTAGCAAAGGGAAGCAATAACAGACTTGGATCAATTTTACCCAGGCTTTGCAGAATGCTGGATGCAGCAATGAAACTCTCAAGAATCCATTTCCAGTAGCACTCATGCAGTACTGCAACAGGAACTCCTTCAAACACTAGACATTTCCACAATGAATACACCTCAAAAGTTAAGACCATAAAGTTGCAAAATAAACCCACGTAAGTGCAGACTCATGAGAAAAGGTCCAAAGTGTTTGGAGATTGACTTGAAGTTAAATCATTAAAAAATCTGAAAAATAGCATTTTAAAATCCTTATCTCTTTTGAATCATGCTTTGTGTTCTCAGAGTATTCACTGTAATCACAGAGAAACAAAGTTTACTATTTCTAAATGAACACTGAAACTATAATGCAATGCTTCATGGTTCTGGCATCTAAACCTTAAGTTAAAAAAATAATTATAAATGAAATTTACTACCTCTAACTGCCTACTTTCAACTTTTATTTGAATTTCTGAATACAAATTAATACTATATTAATAGCAAATTAGTAAGTGAATTGCTAAGTCACTGAAATACCTGCATCAGGAGCACAGAGGAATTATCACAGGCTGAAGGAGAAAAATTTGTAAGAGCCCCTTTAAAATATCTGCAGCCCATCAACTACTTCAAAGTGAGTACTCTTGAACAAAAGCCTAGGAATGATATGTTCAAGGAAGTCTAGAGCTTTAAAAAGTAGAATATAGCATAAGGATCTTTGAAGGTAGGGAACAATTCCTGATGCCTTGCTTCAAATTTGCTGTTTCTGTTCAAATAATGTGTTTAATATTCTGGAAACATAACACCTTTTTAATGGTGCTCATCACAGGAATCCTAAATTAAGGAACCCAATTCATTAACTCCTGAAAAATTTAGTCAAGTAAAATAGAACCATTTTGTATATCCCACCTGGAGTCTGAGGCCCTTATTTATTATCCACAATTCTTACAATGGTTTCATTGACCTTGACTGGTTCCTGATCATATATCACATTACATAACCATGACTCTAAATTATTTCTCTAGTTTGTAAAATAAGCAAAAACCTTAAACTTTCACTATCTGTATTCCACTGACAAGCACGGTAGCCTAACAAAATACTGTGCAACAGTGACTTCAAGGTGAACTGTCATATCAAGGGCTAATGACTTAATACATATTATAAAATAATTAGATGCTACGTGTATAATACAAGTTTCTTGATAAAAGCTATATTTATATTCTACTCACACATAATTACTATTTATAACAACTTTCAATATTACCTAACATTTTTGTAGTTAAATTATGCCTGAAATTACTAATGTCTTCTCAATTTCTAGACAGGCCAGGTACATCAAAAATCTTTCAAGAACTTCAAAAACTCTCTTCTTGTTCAGTGATTAGAGTTCTGAACAATTTTATAAAAGTCAACATCAGAATGTTCAAGAAACACGTCTCGAAATGAAACATTTTCTGTATTTGTTTTCCAAGTCCAGTATTAGTTCTAGAGTTAATGCAGAGTGGACAAGGTTTTGACAACTATGCAGCCTCAACAAGACTTCTAATGGTGACATAATTATTACACTTCTCATACTGCAAGTTGCCTGCCATTCCTATAAAGAAAGCATTTAGGTTCTTGTAGCAACATCGAAGGCAAACTCCTCAGAAACTTTTACCTCTGGTAGCTACACAGATCTCAGCTAAGAGGTGTATAAAATTCCCATAATTATATACCTCCCATTAGAAGCCAGTCTTCCTCAGCACCACAGAAAGTGAGGACACAGGCTGGGCTCAGCTCAATGTGATCACTGGCTTCTGGCTCAAACACAGGGCTGGAAAAGCTGAAATTCACTCCCAGTGATCAGACTGAAAATCCTAACAATTACAGTTACTGAATATTAATATTTGTTTGAGAAAATAAAAGGCAAATTTGAAACAATGCTAGAGACACTGAGCACTCAGCTGCTATGCTGAATTCTTGTGCACCTCTGCAAGTATGTTGATTTTAAGGATGGTATCCTGCCTCCCTCAGGAAAAAAAAAAACCTATTAACTAATTTGCAATATGAATAAATCTTTATAACGGGCTAAACTGAAATTTTTATCCCCATTTCAAACAGTATTAACTGGAACCAGTAATCAAAACTGGAAAATATCCATTCTGAGGATCTGTACTTTTCCATAGAGTTCTGTAGAGACACCAAGAAGATCAATGTTTGATGTTTTCTTTCTCCTACATTAAGGTGACATTTTCCATTATTTAATTATACTAAATATGACACTACTTAGAACATAAACAAACAATGGCATTTCTCTCCCTAGGGATGGTCCTAATGATAAAACAGACATTCTTCATTATAAGCCTGGGCTTCCACAGCCAAGCCCCAGCCTCAATACAAAGACTCTGAGACAGCAAAGCTTTCAGATCAGTGCTTAATTCCAGACATGCTGGTTACTCCCCACTGATTGCAAATAAGGTTACTCCCATGCTTGAAAATAGATGTGCCTGTGCAGTATCTTACAAGAAGCAGCTATCATTTAACATTCAGGCTTCTGTATCACACATTCTTTTAACGACATCACCAAATGGGGAACTGGATCCTGTCAAAATTCAAATTCTGTAGTGCACAGCATCTGCATTCTTTTCTGTAACCTAGATTGTCTCAGACAACTACCAATCATTCTTAAAAGAATGTAAATATGGAATAGTCTCAGCCATTTCCATAATCTCCCCAATGAAAACTTATCACTAACTGAGCTTTTTGCCTTTTTTCATGATGCTGCACTCCCCTGCACCAAAGGGAGCAGCAGGGGTGTTCGCCAAAGCACAGGAAGTCTTTGAAAGTAAAGGGAAATGCTGTAATAAATAGAATGGAATATCAGTGAGAAGAATTATTAGAATGGATAGGATATCCTCGTGGGGGTTTCGTTGTTGGCTTTTCTTTTTCATTTATTTATTTATTTGCCTGCTACCTTCTCCTTGCAGCAGAGAAACATAATAATCAGTCTGACAAGAAATTATGGTCTACCTGTAGCTCCCCTTAATAATAATATAATTTAGCGTTTCCCAATTGTAAAAGGACTCAGGTTGCACATACTGAGATTTCAGTAAATATTTACAAAAATTTACCATTGTAAACTACTCCCAGTTCAGCTGTCAGTTTTTTCTTGATCACCTTTGCAGATGTTAGTCCCTGCTGCACTCTACCTGTACTAGCAGCGTTATGGGGGTGGGTTTTGTATCCAAACACTGTCCCTCCCGCAAGAGGATTAAAAACATCCTACTCATCTCATTTAGGCTCCTACATATTAGATTACAACACTGCACACACACAGGAAAGGGTCTGAATCAGCAGTTCAGGACTCCAGCAGCTTCCTCCGGCACTGAGTCCAAAACTACTGCCCCAAGTAAACCTCATCATAAAATTATAAACTCCACACGAAGCAAGTTTCTGTCTCCTCCACTTCCCACCGCAAGCCTGTGGCTTCCTTCCAAGAGCTTCCTTCTCTTTGTTCAGTTGCCTGGTTTACTCTTAGCCACTTCATAACTATTTATTCTTATCCCATTGTGAGACATCGGTGTTTTCATTTGTAGCTCTGCTTCCATGCATCATAGAATAGGACTTACATTTTGGTGGGGGGGAAAGCAAGAGAAAATTGGAGTGACAGATGCTCTATAAAGAAACAAAACAGGGCTGTTACCTTTTTCATTTTCTTTCAGTAGGATTCAGGTGGATTATCTCCACCAATAAAAGAATGAGTATTTTAACCCTTTTTTATTAAATTATGTCTTCACTACCACTTACAATATGGATTCACACATCAAAGAGCTTATGAATCTCATTGGTTAAACAGAATTTTTAAAGTTTTTAAGCTTTTTTTAAAAAAGCAAATAAAAATAGATTTAAAAGCACCCTCTGACTATAGACAGACTTGATTTATATATTTTCTTTAGGTATTTCTGAGATTTCCAGTGATGCAGTAGTGGAATACACCTTTGCTTTATGTATTGTAAATATACCCAAATATTGCATTGATTTAAGTAACAGCAACGTATTTTCTCTCTAATGTTCAGATTTTCTTAATGCATTATTTGATACAGACTGTGCACAAATAAGAAAAAATTAACATGACAAAGTATCTTTAAGCACTTCTCTAAATGCATCAGAAAATAGTATTTCACCCATAAGCATAAAATCTATCCACACAGATAATGCCTAATGCTATTAAAGTTCTCAAAAAAAATGTGAATACATATCATGTCCCCTATTAATAAGAATATCCCAGAGACATACTTTCAAATGCTCGAGTAATTCACACATCTCCCTAAAATTTAAAAAAAAAAGTTTGCCTTATTTTTCTTTAACACTTTTAGTCAACTAAATCTTCACACAGCATTGCATTGCAGCAACATGATGTCAAGTTAGAAATGTTATGAAATGCAATGCTTGTGGCACGTATTAGTGTGGAGCCACTAAAATATTTTGCTGTACCTCAAAAAGCACAGAATCTCACCATGAAACAGGACAATATAGAGCTGATCTAACTCCAATTGAAGACAAAGTAGGAGTTGAATCAGGCCCTTTCAGATGTACTTTTAAAGCACACAAAGATATATAGCTTCCCCTTAACATGCCAACGAATAAAACACTTCCAAGAAGACATAGGAAATATTAAATAGAACAACTGTCATCATTACATTTCCCATAATTGAGCTCCTCAAAAGATGTAACACACAACTGCATCCACTGCTGCACACAGACAGGAGTGGCATTTGGGGAGAATAAAATAGGTATGGTACACTTTATGTAACTTACATAATCAGAAACAAACCACCGAATACATTGTAAAAACCTCTGATTAAATGCAACAAAACTTATCTGCATGACAAAATATTTTTGTCTAAAACTTCATTTGATTTTTTTCATTACAATCAGGGTGAACAGATCATCGAACTGTGTTCTATCTGCAAGATCTGGAATTAATGACACAAAGCTTACTAGTTCCACATTGTTTCTTCAAGTGATACATTTTCTTGACACTGTCTGTACTAGCCGAAACTGTGGGGAAAAGGAAAGTATAAAAAAACGCACATTCTACAATTCACGTAAGGGCCATTTTTGTTACAACTGCTGACATGAAAATATTTTTATATCTATGTTTAAATAAGATGACCTATCATGCCTTCTGTGACACTTTACTTTGCTTCACTAGAACCAGGTAAGTACAGTGAAAGAAAACTCTATGACCAGTACCACTAAATACCACTCTTAGTTTTCTATAGATAAGAAATTCTCAGTGCACACATTTGGGATTGATATCTTCCTCTCAAAATATCTGACAAGTTCAAATATTTCCTCCTTATGATTTGTCCTGATGATGACACACGTCCCACTGCTCCCATCGAGCGAACAGTGGGCTCTTGCCCGCCCACGAGTGACTGGGTATTGCAGTGCCATATGCCTGTCGGTGCCCTACTCACCCACATTACACCACTATACTTTAATACATTTTTCATAACATGTTGTTGATTCATCCAGAAAAATCAGTTCAGCACACAATCAGCAAGCACAAAAGGAGGGGGAATCAGTGAGGGGAAACGCAGGGTTTAGGGGAAAATGACCATATTTGAACAGCACTACCTCTGGCGCTCACTAATCTATTAGACCTGCGTCTCCCTGTTCGCATTTTCTCGGTACACCTGTCAGCAGGGGCAGGGAATTCGGACCCGGCTCTGCACAGCCCGGGGCGGGAGCACACTGCGCTACATCGGCGGCAACACTCGGGCTGTCACGCAAGCGGTGCCCCCGCCGGAGCCGCTCCCGCGCCCTCAGCCCTCGCTGCCATTGCCGCTGTGCCGGGTCCGGCAGCGCCGTCCCCGCGGGAGCGGAGCCTGCTCCAGTCGCGTCCTCCGCCGGGCCGGGCGCGGACAGCTCCACCGGCACCGACAACGCCTCCCGGCGCTACCACACGGCTGGCGGCGAATCCGCCGGGAACTTTGTGCCCCGGCGATGCCCGCCGGGAGCCGCAGGCCGGGTCTGGGCACGGCGCCCCTC
>VZRV01005199.1:2321491-2396191 GCA_013398115.1 Falcunculus frontatus
CTCCCCTCCCCCGGGCCCGCGCCCCTCTCCTCCTCCCACTGTCGCACTCCCTTCCTCGCAGCCCCCCGCGCTTTCCCCCCGACCCACTGCCGCGCCTCCCTCTCCCCCGCCGCGCTCCCACCGCCCTGCGCTGCCCGCCCCTGACCAGGCCCCCCGCCTCGCCTTCTCCTCACCTGGGCTATCTCTGGGCGGCCGCCGCTCCCCCTCGCCCCCGGGGCGAGCAGGCCTTCCCCACCATCCCTGCCGCCGCCGGGGCGCTCCCGCCCCGCTGCCCTCCCCGATTACCTGGGGTATCCCGCCCCCGCCCATGAGGCGCAGCCGCCGCGCTGCCCTCCCGCCATCAGAGGCGCGCCATGGCCGCAACGCTGCCCGCGCCTCGCCGGCCTCGCCTCTAATCCCATTAGCGCCTAGAGGAGCCCCATGTTATTTTAATCGCCTTCCCGGCTAAACGGTGTCGGTTGTGAGGTAGCAATGACCGAGCTCCGGGGCAAACGCCTCACCGCCTGCCGGGGCGGCCCCGTGAGAGGGAAGGTCAGCAGGAGGGTGGGGTGAGGCGAGGCGAGGCGAGGATAGGTACGGGTGAGTTAAGGATGAGGGCGGCGGCAGTGCTGAGGGGAAGGTTTGGTGACCGGTGGGACAGCGCATCCCGCCAAGTCTCCCTCAGGAAGGGCGGCTGGAAGGCAGCTCCCGCCGCGGGACCACAGGAGCCACCGCGAGCACCTGCACGGGGAGCTGCACCTAAAAACCCTGGTGAGGCCACAGGGAACAGAAAGGCAACCCCTTTTTTATTTTTTTATTTCCATGTGAGGAAAGCAACTGAAGTGTGTTTGAGAATCATATGATGATAAAGCCAAACTAAAAGTATTAAATTATTCTGGAGGGGTGCCCATCTTCTGGATGCTTAAGCACAAATTGCTGAACACGTAACTGAGTCATGGCCTGAGGTGTGACACAGTTGTCATGGCTTTAATCTGTTCTCTGCCTTCCTCCTCAAGCTCAGCACTAACAGCAGCAGAAGACGGTGGTGTCTGAGAAGTGCATTTAGAATAAGTTCTAACACCTGGTACAGTGTGATCGGAGACCCTCAGCGCAAATATCCCTGAAAGCAGAGAACAGATTAAAGCCATGACAACTGTGTCACACCTCAGGCCATGACACATTGATCAATGGTGGTGGGAAATACTTTGGCCTGGGATACCCTGTTTAAGCATGTAGATAGCTATTTTGCAGAGTGCAGATAAGAACAAATCCATGCTGAAGGGACAACTTTTCATTAAGTTGCTATAACATGAATAGTATGAGTTGTAATCCTTACCCAGCGTTGAGATCCTAAAGTGGCACTGTCAGCTAGGAAGAAATAATGCGAATAGTATTGTCAGTTTATGGCTCAGAGATGAGTATTTCAGTGATTTTTTGTGTGTGTGAATGTATAATATATACCTCAAGGCTGCAGTAGGCTGCATTCTGCCTAGGCCTGTTCACTACACAGGAAGCCGAGAAGATAAATGCAATACTTAACAAGAACAAGAGATTTTAATTAAAAACACAATAGTTGCATTACTGTTGTTAATGAGTTTAATGGCTTTGCATTTTCAGCCAAGAAATCTGATGTTCACAAATGTCCTCAAATTCTCTGTCACAAATGCTTTAAAAAACTCAAATGGCAGCTTGATGTCCAGTATGAGCAAGTACATCTCCAGCTCTCAAGATACTGTTAATGGGTTCTTTGACTTTGAAGAGCTCAGGCATTACAAGCAATGAGGGATGGCTAACTTGAAATGATTAGGAAGATTAAGGATGTGGCATTCATTGTTGTACTTAAACAATGCTCTTAGCATACTAACTGGGAAGTATATATCTTATATACACAGTATATCAAAGTAGTTTGAAAACCTGTAGAGATCTTACTTTGTCTTAAAACCAAGAACCAATAAAACAAACACATTGCTTTCTCCTTCTGTGTATCTAGTCATCATTATCTGGCTGAAAAAACTCTTGTTGCCCACACAAGTTATAAGAGAGTAAGTGTGGGCTGATTTTAAACTCGACAACATTAACAGAATGCTAGTGACATTTTAATTGAAAGAATCATTTACATCTGTGCAATACTATTAAGAAAATAATATACACCTTAAAATGGTAGGAGGTGCTGACTAAAATAATGATGAGACTGTATTAGTATAAATATTGAATGTTATTTGTTATTATTAAATATATGAATCTTACACCCGTCAGCTAGAAAAATACATCTCATGTAGAAATTCTTGAAAAAACAATCTAGTCTTAATCTGGTTGTAGTGGTGGGAATTTTGTAGATCAGACAGTCTGAGGATATGAGGAAGCAAAGTTTATTTGAAAGCTGATAAACCTGGAAGAAGCAGGTAAGCTGTCAGACGTTTTTACTTTGTAAAAGGACTGTGTATTAGAGAACCCTAAAACACTGTTTTTCACTTTTACATTGCATATTTGGGACATAAATTTATTTTAAGTATTTATATACAAAAGAGTTAAGAAATGTGATAACAGTACCTTGCATAAAGACTTACAATGTAAGGGTGTATATTCAAAATGTCTTTAAAAGTCTGTAACGTGATTCCTATTCCTAATTCAATAGGGATTCCTAAATCTATTTAAATTTGCTAAATAATGACAGTAACTCCAAATTTAGCTCTATAGTTTTCAACTATTAAATTCTATACATCTGATATTAACAAATTTACTTATGTCCATTTTATGCATCATCTTCTGTACTTCTTGATGTGCATACAGAGATAAAAAACAGTTTTTAATGAAGACATTTTATCCTCTAATTTTAATTGGCATTATTTCTGTTTCTCTTGTACCTGTTCCATCTTAGTGTGGCTCCATTACATATTGCCTTTCAGAACGTCTTGCTTTAAGCACCAATGTTTTACATTTATGCTGAAAGAGTAGAAAGATCCTGTCTTTCTTGCCTTTCAGATGAACAACCTATTTTTAACAGGAGTCAATCAGCAACTTCCACATTAGGGGAAGCCTGTGGACATCACACTGTTAGCTCTGAGGCCTGCAGGAACCTGTTTGCTGAGCTAAGACCAAAATTTCTGAGGTAGATATCCCTGCAAGGGAGGCTCTCTGATGCTATTCGCTGTTCTCCGTGCAAACTAGTTCTGTCTAAATACACTTCACTGCAGAAAGCTGGAACATTTTTTGAACCTAGTGTGTGTTTAAAAACAATTTAATTCCTGTTAGGTTAATATAGCTGTTTCATAGGGCTTTTTTCAGTACAAAACCAAGCAGAACCATACTAATTTCTTAATTTTATTTGCACAGGTAACTCAGCTGCAGAGTTTACCTCAGAACAAGCTATAATCTCTCTATTTCTTACAGTCTGTGATGCCCTGGCCTCTTCTGAAGCCTGTCTCCAGAATGACCTTCCGATGCACTTCTTGGCTCAGAGAAGAGACTGCTCTTTGACACAGTTACAAGTTGCAATGTTGTGTACGACTGCTACACTGACTGGATGTGCTCTTGGCACAGCTCCACTCCTGATTGTGTGTTTACACTGGGACAGTGGTGTATCCAGAACATCCATGGCAGGAGCCCGAGAAGGTAGGGTTTAATGCCAGTGTGTGTGATCGTCTTGGCCCACACCATGGTGATTTTCAGCTGTTGTCAGCAGCAGGAGACTGACTCACTGCAGCTTAGAGGGTGCCACTGAGGCAGTTGTGCATTGGGAGCTCCCATCAGCTGCTAAGACTGAGGAAGCATAATCGTGGCATAAAGCTATTTTCATCCAAAGTTGTGCCTCTCATTTTTCCCATCTTAATGTTGATAGCATATATATGAAATTTCAGGGAGTGCAAAGCAAGATTTGGCAGCATTATCTACCTCTGCAGACTTTAGATTTGATTTCAGTAAGCCTGTCACTGGGATTGCAGAATCTTATCTTGCTTTCCCTTATCATCAGCCCATCACACAACCCTGTAGTGCCAGTTGTCACTCGGTGCCATCCTTTTCAAACTCTCACCTGTGTCAGTTTTGACTGTGCTCACAGGATGAGGGGAAATTTAGGTCTGACTCAAGACTCTTTGGAGATACTATAGAAATGCACTTCTAAAAGTTTTGGGTATGCTTAAGTTACTTCAGATAATATAGTTTTTCTGGAATAACGTGAGGAAAAAGAAACTACACTTCTAACTGGCATTGCTGTGCTGGTGAACAAGCAAAAATACTTATTTGCTGATGTGGCTTATTTTGTTCAACAAACCTGTATAAGCTACTGTTTGGCAAAAATAAAAAAAATAATCCTACCAGAATAACTGGCATCTTTATTAGTAATGTAATGGTTTCATCAGCAGCTTCTGAGAGCAGATTAGACCTTAATGGCACGTTTCAAGCATTCAATTGCATTGATTATTAGGTTTGCAAAATTTATTCAAACTAAATCAAACATTAAATAAACTTGTTGCTGCTTTTATGGAATATTAAATAACGTCTTTTATTTGTATCTTAGGATGGTCTTAATTTTAGCTATACTGTGCATAAAACAGACACTTTTCATTACATCGTCTGCTCCATGTAGTTCTCAATATGGTGTTACTGTGTATGCTGAAGAATTAACATTTTGTTTACTTCTAGGATGAACCTGTTCCCCTTGCTGACTTTTGCTCCAATGATTGATAAAAAAATCTTGATACATGTCATGTTCTATGCTTCTATGGTATTTAATATGATTTGAGAACTTTTTATTACACAGTTCAGTTGGTAAAGTGGCAGAGTTCCAGACTGATAGAATACAGTAGTGACATTAAAACATGACATTAGTTGACAGATCTCCATCTCTAATTTAACTGAAATATGCCTGCTTACTAAGGAAGATTTTATTCTCCAGGAGTTGTTAGTAATGTGACCTTGTATAGTTAGTCAATTGTAGTAATAATATTAATAACAGAAATGTTCCTATTTACTAAGGAAGATTTTTCCTGAAGGAGTTGTTAGTAATGTGAACTTGTATAGTTAGTCAATTATAGTAATAATATTAATAAAGATTTCCATTAAAGCTGCTGTAATGGACTTCCTTGCCATTTCAATCTTTCACGTGTAAACATTTTACATCTTCCATTTTCTTTCCAGAAAAAGAGAGAGGAATCATATCTATCAAAGGCAAAATAGTTCCTTAGAATCTACAAGTGTGTCAGATGCAATGACTCTGGTGGTTATTTCCTCCCTCCTCAAAAGTAAGCAAAAAGTGTGTGTGTCTGTGTGTTTCCTAACTGCATTTAAAATACATAATTCTGTGACTTTTTCTGATCTACTACAGCTTCTTTGTACTCACATTAATGTATTTATTGAATATAATTCAAAGGGTTTTTTCTGGTCTATTACAGCTTTTTTTCATAAAATACATGTTAAGCGAAGATTATATAAATAAATATATAGAGATAAATACAGTACCATCATAAAAAATAAACAAAAACACCTGAAGGAATTTTCCTATCACACTTTACTGTGTAATTGACCATGTACACAAAGAGAAGTTTTCACATTTCTTTGAAATGTCTTCATGAGAGGCTGGCTTGGCTGGTGGCAGAGAACTATGGATCTAAGTGGGTACAGTAATGAACTGACACAGTCATTTAAAACTAGCTTGCATTTTCTTAAACTGCTCATCCTGATCATTTATTTGAGCTGCCAAAATAAAAAGAGGTAAATAATTTTGCTTTGGAAGGAAAGAATGTTCATCTTGTTTTCTCAGAAGAAGAAAATGTCTTAAGAGAATTTATTCACAGAATAAATAACTTTACTGTGGATTATCAAGAAGAAAGGGTTTTCTAGATTAAGCAATTGAAATATTTAAAAGAAACTTGCAAGCAAGTATCCCTGTTTTGCTACAGTCAGGGCATCTAGAAGTGGATTTCTATACAAATAGTGTTTGTGCTGTTCTATCAAGTCTGATGTGGAATTGCTTTATACTATTAGAACCAAATTTTAAGTTACTGTGAAAATAAGAATACTATTAAAGTGAGGAATTCAGGCTAGACCGAAGTGGACTTGTACAGCCACTGTCCAGTGATTTTAGATATACCCATTCCTTGCAAGCTTGTAATGCTAAGATTTTACTCTTAAAAAAAAAGAAAAGAAAACCACCCTAAGTCAAAATTATCCAAATATCACATTATGCCTGACAAGCATGACCCTCTCACAGGATAAAATAAGCTTAATGTAGAAAAAAATAAGCATATGCATGAATTCCATTAGTGCTCTCTGATACGGCTTATTCATGTAGAAAACTACTGGAGGGAAGAAATCACCAAGCATACAATTTCAATGTGAGATGGAAAAGAAAGAGAAGCGTAAGTAACATCGCTTCCCAGAAAAGATTCTAAGGAATAGACTGCCATCTGCAACACATCACAGTCTAAGTACACAAAGATCTAATTAATTAATCTTGCTAACTGCGTATTGGTAGAGCTGCGAGCCTCTGTAACTCTGGGGTGAGGTGTGATCAGGCCTTGCTGTGATTTTGGGATGTAGAGTTGTTAATAGCTTTCATTTTTAGATGCTATGCCCAATGGGGAACCCTCCAAGCATACAACAGTTAAAAAAATTTGGAAGATTGTGAAAAGCAAGGGATAATTACTATTCCCTGGAGGAAGGGTGTAAAATTCTGAAAACAAAAATTCAGAATATTGCAGGCTGGGAAAAAATAGCTATCTGAACTGCTGTGGTAGATGTGTTATAGAACCGCTGTGAAAAATCTGGAACGAGGACCAATTCATATGGCTGTACTCAGTTGTCTAGAAAGACTACTTGCTTACTTTGCCCCTTTTGTTTGCAGTTCAATAGTGACTTCTGTGCATGGTACCTGTATACATCAGGATAAGTAGATCAAAATGACAGAGAGTATTACTAAAATTTAAGGAGTTTCTCTTGCCAGAATTTATAAACATGCCTAATTTTATAAATTATTTTTATATTAAAAATTAAAATGTCTAATTATAATTTATTTAAAATATTATAAATATGAAATTTATAAATTCAGAGCCTTATTTAGCATCTTTAATATCTTTAAATAATGCTGATAAGAATGTTTCCACATTCATAAGTCTGAAGGTTAGCGGGATGTTTTCTGAATGTATTGAAATTGTTTATAATCCAAGTTGAACACTGTTTTATATCTTTAGTTGTATATTTGCACTTATTACAAGTATGAAAACCATTTTTCACTTTCAAGAAGAAAGTTGTTCTCATTAGAGTGTATAAAGCTTAGAGTGTATAAAGCTGTTCTCATTATCATGTGTATGACTGTTAATATTATACTATTTTAATCAGATTAGCAGTACAATGAAAATTAATGTAATAGGATTTGCTATAATTAGAGGCAAGTATACAGTAATCTACTATGAAAAGAACACAAAAAATGTCAGTGGAGCTCATTACAGGGATATTGTTTATGGTAATTATTCAATTTTTTAAAAAACCATGCTAAGTCTGATTTTAATCATATTTTTTTTCTTGACACAACTTTAATAAAACAGTTCAACCCAGAAATGTTATTACTGTTCAAGTATTACTCTTTTCTGGGCCAGAAAGAAGTGGAACTAACTACAAACAATTTTAAGAAATGAAGTACTACAAGCTACTCTTTTCATTGTCCTGTCCAAATAAAAGATATAATGAAAACAAGGAGTAAAAATGATAAAATAGTGATAAGCAAGATTTTTACCACATCCATGAAGGAACTAAGAGCTCAATATTTATCAGTATTAATATACCCAAAATGTTCCTGTAATTCCAGTGAAGGGAAACCTACCTGAAATTGTGGTTCAGATTTCAGATCTGTTTCCCAAATGATTATACTGTTATTATATACCTGTCTCTCATAATATTCTCATAGATCATAAAACTTAAGATAGAAAAATGAAGCCTAAAAGACGGAAATTAAGAAATGAAAAGCTAACTTAAAATTATAGCTAAATGTAATAACAAAAACTGATGCTGCAGGGAAATTTTTTTTGTGAGTATCTGGGACTCCACGTGGTGAAAGAATCAGCTTGAACACAGCAGGGTGAAGGACTGATTCCTATGATGTTCTTTTGCTGTTATCAGTAATTAGGTGATGCCATCCCTGGTGCCATGGTACCCTGTCCTACTGGAGATTCAAAATACACTACTGGGTTACAGTGTGCATCTACAAAGCTTTCAGGAGTCCAGCATGAATATTTTCAAGAAAAAAGCTGTTCATGCTGCTAAGAATCTGCAAGATCTGGTCTTTTAGTCACTGAATGTTTAATTCTGACAAAACAGCAGAGGTAGCACTTGCAACATTCCAGTGAGATAGAGCTCTCCCATTAAGGATGTGTGTGAAGAGGGGTTATACATCAAAAAAAGTAATTTGTGAGAGAGATAAAAATCAGCTTAAAGGAACTCTTGAGCCAAGTTTTGAAAATGTTTCGATTTATGAAAGCCTAAATTCAGACAATATATGTCTGTGAATCCCAATTCAACTTTGTTTTGTTAAAAATGTTTAATATTAATTTGGACCAGTATTTTCAATGTGAAAAAAGAATTAAGATATGGCATTTTTTCAGATGTATGGAAATGAAGAATATAAAACACTTTTTCGTTTCTTCCAAGACTATCTAATACAAAAAGAAGAACAGATCTGTTAATTCTAGCTACATGTAGTTTTGAATATCAAGCAAATATTTTTTTTACTGCATTGAATAGATAAGGGATGTACATTCATCGATCTTTTACTAACCAGTGTCAAGACTTTCTAGATTCTAGTCATTTATAACAATAAAAATTCACATGCAGATCAACAATCTTGCTACAAACCTGATTTCTGTATCAAATAAGCAATTTTTTGTCCTCTGCTTCAGAGAAGACACAATCAATTCTAATTTCTTTTGTACACTGCAGTTATTGCTACTTTTGGCATAGATGATCTGGCTCCAAATTTGCTGTGAGTAGACCAATTTTTTTTTTAATTGCCCCAGTGTAAAAATAAAACTGCCTTTATGGCATTCCTGATGTTACGCTATCAAATTGCAAAAGGCCTTCCATCCTGGGGAAAGCACAAATAGCAAAAGAGAAACTGGGGGTCATTAAGCAATTTCCCATTTGTCCCTTAGCAGAGAGTACAAAATTTTGGGGTTGAGTTGTGGGGTGTGGTGTGAGTCAGGCTCTTGGTTTTAAGCAAAAGAATAACACAAATAATGCGCTTGTAAGGTTTTGTCTGGTAAGGTAAACAGACTTAAATCAGCTTTTGCCATTATGGCAGTTTATATAACATTTTTCTGGTTTATATAATATTTGTCTTGCTTGTTTTTAGACATTAAAAAACCAGAAGCCTGTACCAGACTGTTGTACAAGATTTTATTTGTCCAATTTAAAATTGGTCATCACATTAGTATTCTCTGATACTGCAATATTTCTACTTCCCATCATGTTTCAAGAACAAATTGGCAAAAGATATGAAGCAAAGTTTTATTTTAGTATACTCTCTGTCCTTTCCCTTTGTTTGCCTCTAATTATTTAAGGTGTTTGCTTGGAGATTTGAAAGAAAAAGCAAGAACATGTTAGGGTCAGGTGTACTCAGCTGGCATGAAATAATAAAGCCATAGGGAAGTGATCATTTTATACCATGTGAGGGTCTGGCAGCATGGTCTAATCCATGCATTTTGGTGAGTGCTGGGAACAGTATTTCTCATGAGTGATTTCCTGAAGGTGACCTGGATCGTGTCTGTCCTGAGATCTGTCATGCTGCGATCTGCACTGCTGCAATGGCAGCATGCACCGTGTTAAGAGTTACAGGATAATTACTCTTCTCACTATAACCTACAACTTTTTTTTCTTTTTCTCATTACACACTAGCAGGTTTGAGAGCTCACTTGCTCTCTTTCCAACTAATCAATTTGCCCACCATCTGCATGTAAAGAGCACCCAAGCAGTTAGGAAACTGACTGGTTCTTACTCAGCACTGTGGTTTCTTGGGAGCTATTCGTTGGCTCTCCAGACTTTGGAGCAGCAAGAGAGGATGCAACAAAAATGAAAATAAAGCTCTGGTGTTTATTTTTTTTTTTTAGTTAAAGAAGCCTACTTTTTTTCTGTGAAAATTTTTAAATAATGTACAAAGGATAAATTTTGAAGATTAACTATAAGAGCCATAAATAGACATCTCTCCTGGCACCCCGATCATCTCTGCAAATCTGTTCGTTTTATTGCAGTAGTGCAAACTCTTCCTCAGAACCATCTGCAACACTACTGAGATTTGAAAACCAGAGCACAGAAAAAAGACCATTGCTTAATGGATAATGATCAAGGACGTTCTCAAACTCACTGCACTTATCTTCCAGACAACTGCCCAAGCAGCTAAAGCACCTCTTCATTGGTCTCACTCCCAAGTGAAAGATACAAACACTACAGAAGCCAGAGAACTTCTCTAAAGAAAATCAGCTGATTTTTCGCACAAATCTAGTGTGGTATTCCTCCTCCAAATCTTTGCTGGACCTAAGTGACGAACAAATAGAATGAATAAAGCAGTGACCACACAACGGAACAAATAAATAGCAGTGAATAATCAAATGGAAGTAACGACATCAAGCTTCTTATCTGCTTATGTAGCCAAAAGTGATGATGTTCCACTTATTATGAGTGACCTCACAGTGGCTGGAGATAGCGTTTTGCAGTGCTGACAGTTTGAATGTGTACCAGAGTACACTGTCACTAAAAGAAAACACAGATCTAGAAGACAGAAGACATAGTGTTTGTCGGAAAAAAGCAAAAATACCAACACTTACAAGTAGTCACTGCAACACACATTTAGTCTGGTGATCTGTGCACATCACTATGCCAGCAGCAATAAATCACAAGCTCTGCAACTGTTCAGAAGGAAGGTTTCCTGTGAACCTGAAGCCAAAGATTAAGGTGGATCACACGGTATTGGATTCACTCCATTCAATAGATAAGTTTCAGGTCATCTTATTATGCAAAAAACATACATACCATCTGTCTTAGGCATTTATGAATTGTTATTACTGTGCTGTCTGTACTGTGAACAAAACAGAAGTAGACTCTGCTCTTGCCTTCCTGTATTTTCATATGATCACATCTCTAAGTAAGCTGCATTATTTTTAAATGATCTTTTCTACTGCAACTTCTGAAAGCATAGCTGTCTTAGCAGTGTATTGCTCCTTTTACCTGGTCATCCAATCAAAGGTATTTATCTTTGTAATTTCTACTGACTTCTGTAAATTTTGACAAAATAGCGCTATTCCACCAGAATAAAGCATTCAACTCTCTCACACAACTTGAATCTGAGAAATTTCTAATGGGTGGAAGACACACTAAGAAAAATCCTTCAGCATAGCAGCGGAATAGTTGTCCAGTAGAAAAGAAGAAAAGTTCTACATAAGTATGCTGATGCTGTTCTGGTTGCAAGGAATTTTATTCTTTGGATGGATTTAAGATTAGAGTAGCACCAATGTCATTTCTCAGTTACTTGTCACCCTACTTGATGCAGACATCTGACATCTCATGACAAATCTGATGCTGTAGAACCTCAGCTTCTCTCTGGTGAACTGTATTACAAGTACAACTAAATTCAAGGTCATAGCTAAGATTCTAAGTGAATATGATAAGATAAAATTAAATATAATGCATAGAATCTCATTTGCATTTCTGTCATCTCTTATATGAGCGTCTCTGAAGGAGTTATAATGGTGAATAAATCCAACCTTAAGAGCAATGAATTTCTGGGGGAGTTGGCTACAAATGTTATGTGAATCTTCATATAATCTTCAGATTGAAATTGCATTTTCCATTTTCTTTGCCATATGTCTTTTACAGTGCAAAGAACATCAAAATAAGAGACACTGCTTTTCCCTTACAAAGGCATTGTCATACTACTGTACAAATAATGTTTATCTGCTCACACACCTAACATGCACCAGTGACAAACATTCCTGCTCTGGTACACAGCATTATTTTAAAATTATTCCATGTCCTCTTCTAATCTAGAGTACATAATCTTATCACCTCTTGTCTCAGTTTGTTTCTCCAAATGTCATTACCATGCTTTAGTCTAGCAACCAGCTACTTGCCCTTTGAATTCAATTGGCCTTCTCTAGATGGTACAAGAGAAGAATATTTTCTGCTGTTTTCAATCAAGAGACCTTGAAGAGACATTCTTGTTCTTCACATGTTTTCTGGCTAACGTTGAATAGAGAGAGACTAGTAAGGAAGTAACCCATATAAAAGCACTATAGATTTCATCTTAATGTCTTCTGCAGACCCAATATTGAAACATCTTGAGACATTTTCATGGAATTTCTTGCTAGCTTGTGATGTGCTTTCTTTTTTGATGCTTCCCTCTCCAATATCATAAGCTAATTTTTTCTTTGCAGTCTGTTGCAAGTGTTTTACAAAGAACAAATTCATCTTGTATCACCTACACAAGGTGACAATGCTGTCTTCCATTTCTTGCAGCAGCAGCAGCAGTGCTGGAGTTACTCATAAATTGTGCTGTGCATTTGACATACAGCCAACAACTGGAAGAAGCAAACTCACCCCTCCCCAGGTATTCTTCTTTCTATAATTTCACTGTATTTACTAGACACTGCTAGTTACTGTAGTACGTATAATTATTTTTACTTACTTTTGTCAACCCAGAGAAAAGAGAAGCACCATCACCTGATTTGCACATCCTAGTTTTCTGTAATCTTCTGAATAAGTAATGGAACACATATAATTGAGCTCTGTTTGTATGAACAAAGTTTACATGTGGTTTATAAAGATTGTTCCTTTTTTTGCATTTGTTTGTAGTAGGAATACATATCCTCTCACTTATATTTTAGAAATAACTTTGTGAAGTTCTAAGGAAATTCACATGAAGAATAGGAGAACGATACTAAAGGGATGAACAAACCCAGAAAATCAGACAACTTTGGAATTGAACTTAAATTATCCTCTTGTGCCTGCCTGCTGCACATTGCCTTCATTTTGCTGTGTCTCTACTAATAACGATGGCATATTTGCTTGTGTAAAGTAGAGGAAACCAGTGGGCCAAAGCCATATGTAAAATATGTTTCAAAATTCTGCAGAGTGGGATAAATGTGTAATTTAATGTTTCTTTTTCAGGCAGCCATCATATGTCTGTATGCTGCCTGTAGCAACAGATAGCACAGTATATAACATTCTGAATTCTGTAACTGAGAAACACATTGAACAAAAACCATCTGTGCCTGGTTCCAAAAGTATTGCCTGTATTTCTACTTAGCTGAATAGACAGGGGTTATTTGCAGGCAGTGTTTACCATTACTTTGGGGGAGGGTTTGAGAAAGGGAGGGAAAAAAACCTATCAATGTTTAAATGTCCTATAGGCTTTCTTATGTCCTCCATGGGTTGATTAAAGTCATGTGTTCCCGCTTGTCCCTTATCCTTTATCCCTACAGAAGGAGCAAGTAGCAATAATTTGCAGCAAGATTTTTATGTAAGTGTCCCCTTTACATGGGTTTTGTGCAGAAGGGAAACATATGGTTCTGAAAGAGCATTAATACCCAGGTACAGCTGGTCTTTGAAGATTTTAAGTGATCTAGATAAAAAGAATGATCAAATGCCTCCCAAAGGAGAGTGTGGCTATTCTGACACAGTTCTTTATAAGAAGTCTAACACTTATAGGGTGATGTCTATGGAGACCTAAGAATAGAATGGAGATTGTATTGGCAAAAGAAAAATAGACATATAAGCAAATAAGACAGAAATAAACCCCTCAACATGGCCAGCAGCAGAGAACTTAATCACAGTCTACCACGTTGGCAATGAAGAAAAGAAGACTAATTAATTCATCTATTGTTATTAGTTAATGCAACAACCAAACAGTTCTCCATGATAGCAATGTCTCTGCGCCAGGTTTTTATTATCCTGCGGCACTGGCACTCCTATCACTCAGAGTTAACATTGATTTAAAACAGAGTTTTGTTTGCTTGATATAAAGACAGCTATCACAAAAAAATTAGTCAGACCTTAGTGAGTATCAACTCTGTTTCCTATCTGAAAGACTCATTGGATTTAAAGAAAAGTCAGTTTTAAAGAAGGAAAGATCTAGGGCAACAGATTTATTTGAGGAGCTGATCCCAAATAATGATGTTCAATCTTTATTTTTATTGCACAGAAATGTCACATAATTCCAACCATACTTAATCAGGCTTCGTTACTCCAGAGTCCCAAATAGAAGTGCCAGAGCTGAGACTGGACAGTCATTAACTGCTCTTGTGCAGGGTAAAATGTGAAGGTGTATGTTCCCAGGAGAGACCAGATTGCCAAAGGGATAGAGAATAAACTTGATATAGAGAATGTGAAATTGAGAACAGAAAGTTCACAATAGAAGGTTTAGGGAACCTGGAAAATTTATGAAACTCCTATAGTTTCATGACTGCAAGAGGTAAATTAAAGAGGCAGTAGAAAGTCAAGAGGAAAGATGGAAGAGAATTGTATAATCCAGGCAGTGCTGTGAGAAGAGGAGCCTTGTCTCACTGAGATTGGTAGCAAATCCAAAGCTTACTGTCAAATACAAACAAGAAAGCTAAACCACAGAATCAGAAGCCATGGGCCAATTCTGCATAAATGAATTGCAGGACTGCTCAAGGTAAAAATCCATTTCAGAAATAAACTACTATCCCATCTATATTTACAGCAGCAATGAAAATGAAGTTGCTAATACAAAATATACACAAATCCATCACTTTTCCTGAATTCTGCAGAAAGAATATATGCAGATAAGGTGCAAATCTAGTCCTGGGGCTGCCACTGGATAACATGCCCCTAACTAGAAGGATTAGAACTACCATGACATAAGAAATCCTAAGCTAATTTGGAAGTAGAACAGCTGAAGAAAGGCTATTAACAGAAGCTGGAATTAGAATGCGAGGTTAAATTGCTTCAGATTATTTCTGTCTGTGCTGATACTGGTGCCAGATGTGAAAGTCTGGGTGAGATAACCATCTTTGAAACCACCAAATCTTTCATAAGTCAGGGAGTTTAGGAGTCAAGATCAGAGATATTGTCCCTATGAGCATAATAAGAAAAAGTTCTTTTAACCTTCTCATGTAAGATTACAGCAATAAAAAAATGGAAAAGAAAATTATATGAAGGTAGGTTCTTTTTTTTTTTTTTAGTGAGGAGACTAAATATTTTAAAAACAAGTAAAAAGTTTAAGTTACAGTAATTATTTTAAAGTAACTAAAAGTTGCTTCACAGATTTTTATCAAAATATGTCCAAGGACTGAATAGCTGGACTAAATAATTCCTCAAAACAAAAGTAAATACGCTGTGGTCTTAAGTAGGTCCAAGTTTCAGTCTTGTTCTATAATATCTGCATGTGTATTTTATAATGTTACAAATTATCGAGCATGTTGATGTATAAAAAATGCAGAAATGTTGGCTGCTCATAGATCATACAGCACGAAGAGATACTAGCTACATAACAGATTAGTAACAGCTGGATGATTTGGAACCAGAAGGCCTAACATGCCAGTACAGGGAAAATTTCACTCAGTTTACGAAACAAGACTACTTTACCTAGGGCAATAAAACAATGCCTCTAGATTGGATTTTGCAGAACCCAGGGCTCCCTTGTGAAACTGCATGATAACTTAGGCATGACAAAGATGTCACAGGATCAGGGAGCCCAGCAGAGAAATTCAGCTGCCTGGAAAGATTCTGACTTGAGAAATTCTGATTGCTTGAAGAGTTGAAATGAATAAAGGAATTAAGCTTGAGGTTACAAAATTAAAAATGGAAGCCTGTGCTTTTGAGCTGTAGTGTGTCTTTATGAATATTTTGATTTCTTTAAGAAACAGATCTGTATTCTGTCATCTTTTATCTTTAGAAAGATTTCATTGCATTAAGTGCTTAAGATTTTCTGCTTTTAGATTCTCTTGGCAAAGGGGTGGGTTTCTTCAATGGAAAGACTTTTCACCTTTAATGTCATATTTCAAAAGAAATTTTTTTTGCTGTGTTTTGCTCTTTCCCTTTGACAGCCATCATTGCTGAGTAATGCCCAGGGTCATACTTTTGAAAAGCAAATTCTTCCTTTGCAGCATTGCTGCAGGACCTCTGGCAGGGTGTATATCCAGAGAACTAGGTGCTTATCCTTCTATAAGATACAGGCTGATGCCTGCTATCAGCCTTGATATATGGCAGAAGAGTGCCAGATGCAGATCACTAAAGAAATAGACAAGGGAATATCAGCAGCTGTAGAAATTATTTTAGGGATATATAGACATACATTCACATGTTTATATAATTTTGAAATATTAAGCAAGAAATGCATTAAATGTAAGGTAATTTTTTCCACCAGAAAGCATACAGCAAGCTACTAGTCCAGGTCATTACTTGCTTGGATAAAACTCCAGACTGAGCCGAAATCTTCACCACAGAGTGCAGAGAGCTTCAACTGAAGTCGAGATAGTTAACCCAAAGTATGAAAGATAAAATTAGTCTGGATAAAAAGTCCTGAGATAATGCCTAGATAGCAGTAATTTTCCTAACAGGATTTATTGCCAGAACAAAACTTGAAAAAAATCTCCAACCTTCTCACATCTGTTGGCAGAACATCAGTATATTTAGTAAAATACAATCATTTTCTCATGTAACAGATTTCCACCCTTAATAAATCTTAGTACAAAAAGTCACTAGCATTCAGCTCAGAGCCAAAAGTGGACCAATGTCTCTAATGGGACATTAAGCATTAATATGGCAGTGCAGAGGATTCAGGTCCTTCAGAGGATTGAGGTCCTTTCATTGCTAAATCCTGCTTAAACAAAACAAAGAAATTCTACTGCTTGCAGAGAAAGCAGAAGTGGACCTTAAATCACATGATAATTCAAGGAACAATCCTTGTAGAAGAGTAAGGGGTTTTGCCAGTGAAGGTGACCAATTAACAAATCCTGACTGTGATGGTTACTTTTGGGGTTATTAGATGGTGACAAACTTTTTAGCAGGGCCTGCTGTGATAGGGCAAGGGGTAATGGTTTTAAAGGAGAGTCAAGTTAGATTACATGGAACAAAGAAATTTTTTACAGTGAGGGTGGTGAAACACCGGCACAGGTTGCCAAGTGAGGTGGTAGATGCTCTGTCTCTGGAAAAAGTCAAGGTCAGGCAGGATGGGCAACCTGGTCTGCAGTGAGGTTTGGACTAGATGACCTTTAAAAGGTCCCTTCCAACCCAAACTATTCTATGATTCTATTTTTACAGTCATATTGCAGATATTTACAAAGACCTTAGAATGTTTCCCATTTATAATTTGATTTCCACTCCCCTGTTCCAGCATTTTTGTTCAACTGGTTTTAGGTTGGCCAAGATAAAGTATGACTAGTTGGTGTGTGACATGTTACCTCTGCAGTAGATGAACATATTTTGATTTCTACAGCACTGAGTCAGCATTCTGATGAGTTAGCATTTATATTCCCGACAGCTGTTTATTCCTCTCAATGTAATTTCAGAGATAAATGTCCAGAAGGGCCTTGCTGCCCCAGATCTATCAGAAAACATATTTAAGATATTCTGTGGTATTTAAATCATAAAAAAAAACTTATTCCATAATGCTAGGACAAAAAGTGTTTAATTTTTAACATTAAATAACTAATTTAAACATTACTGTTTTATTTTGAAATAGAATCTGGTGAAAAGTCAATTTTTATTTTCTATGCAAAATCACATCATTGGTTTCTAGGGACATTATAAATTTAAGAAATATACAGAACCTTCCAATCAGTATTTTTACTTTACTCCTTTTATTTAGAGTTGAGAAAGTATCCTTGAGAAGAAAAGAAGAGATAAGAACCAGTGAACGCAAAGGACCAAGCGGTTCCTGGAACAGCTGATTGATTGTGTCTTACTACAGCCATGGGAGTAGTTGTCACAGTGGAACATAAATCTCCATAGAAGGCACAACCAGTAGAGGAGGATTCACTGAATTTCGAAATTCTTCAGGTAATGCTGCAGGGTTATTTTGGCAAATATGGTGTAGGCTATGGTCATTCATATGCTGCCATTTTAATCTGCATTGTTGTTTTTATTCTTCTTGTAAAGGAGTGCAGATGTTGCAGAGTAGCCCAGATTTTATTTTCCTGCATCAGCCCTGTAGAATTTATGGGGTGTACTACCTGTTTTAGCACAGCTGCCTTAGCTTTGGACTTTTAGTAAGAGTAAACTCTTTCTAGATGTTTCTTCTAAACACTCGTCTGATAGATGTGCATTTATAATATGGTATGGAAATGAAATTTACTGTTAGCAAGATTATAGAAGTTCCTGTTACTCCTGCAAAAATAAAATCCAGTTCTGAATCCCATTAAATTAATGTTTTTCATCATAAATGGTGGCAATTAATTCTACATATTACTTATGATTTTGCTAAGATAATACTTAATTGCTCTGTTTTTTCAAACTTCATTTTGCCTTGTCACAAGACAAAAAGAAAAAAGGATTTCTAATTGTTTGGTTCACATCCTCTATTACCTACCTTTTTTCTTATCCTAATTTCTAGTCTAAATCAAACAGTCCCATTTTCGGACTCAAGTAGAAAGATATCTTTGTTTATTAAACTAATAATATATTTTGCCTATATTTTAAATTTTGCTCTTACTGGTTTTTTTTTCTTCTTTTTTGGGATAAAGAACAGAGAACAGTAGAGAGGAGTTTTCCAATAGATTCTTTCTGCACCATAATACTTTGGCTGCTGTAGACCACCAACCATCAGTTCTTACTAAACTTTCTGTATTACTGGCAAGTACTTTTCTTTTTTTTTCCTCCCATGGTACCTATAAATTTAGAAATAAAGATAATAGGCCAAATTAATTTGCAGGTAATTCCATTCATCTCATTTATAACTGTGTCCATAAATGAACACGCAAACCAATGAATAAAACCATCATGGTTACTACTCCAGTAAAGTAAGACTTTTAAAATACAAGCAGTACTTTTGATGCTAAAATCCTTAATAAAAACCCAAAACTTGAATCTTATTACCCTAATATTTTTTTTCTCAAGTGCTTACTTATGTCAATAAATGAGGTTGAACAGGAGGTGAAAATCTTCTTCAATGTACACCAGTGAAACAAAGCTATGATGCAAACATTATTGTGGAAAGAAACCATCTTGAATCTAAGCATTCAAGATCATTTATTTGGCTGTGACATACACTGTAAAAAAGCGTGTAAGTAGAAGATAATAATCTTTTGGATCTATTAATGAAAATTTATTTGGGCCATTTCTGTACAAGCATTGCATTGCCAACATAGACTAATGTATAGCGGTCTCAAAAATCATTAAATGCATCTTGAAATTGAACACTGGTTACAAATTATTATTATCCCTTCTAAAATCAATTCATAATTTTGTTTCTGTATTTATTAGTTTTCTTCTGGCATTATGAAACATCCTGAAGATTGCACTGCCTGTACTGCAATTTTGTGGATATTTGTTCAACATTCCACTTAGGTTTAAAAACATAGTGAAGAATGGCCATCAGGGTCAATATACTTGTATAAAAGTGTTCTCAGTTTAATGCTTTGCTTTATTCACAGCACAATCTTGAAAGACATGGAAAAAGAAAAGTAATTTGATTAATTGAAATGCTGCTTTAAGTGATTGTGTATATAGCTCTCTGCCTCTTGAGAAATCATTAGCTTGCACAGCAAACAGCTACATATACTCTCACTGCAGGAACTCTAAAAACTTTGTGCTGACATTTGCAAGACTATTCATGCTGTATACAACACAAATTTTCCAAAACACTGTACTAAATACATACATTGTAAATGATACCAAAAGCAACAATGATTTTTTTCCCCCTTATAAAGTGAGTATCTGTTTCTTGGTGCTATTGTTACTTCAGGACTTCAGTGCCTGGAGTTCCCAGGTAACACTGATAGAGATTTATTCTGGCCTAGAAGTGTTTACAATCTAAGTATGTCTTTATGGAAGTATTGCGATGACAAAAAGGTCAAAATTACGTTATTACATAGCATTTAATTCATTTTTTCCCCAGTATGCAAGCAGAGCATATGCCAACAGCACTCACAGAAGAAATATTTTTATGGCGATTTTATGATTCAGTGCTGTTGGGGCTGGGCAGTAGCAAGGAATATGTTATTAATATTACAGAGGTAATCTTCCTAAGTATAGCCAAGTCTTAAGACAGAAGGCTTCTGTGAGAAGGTTTTACTAAGATGCAGCCATTGTGTTACGATCTCTTACTCAAAGACTGGTTTAAATGCAAATTAAATTACAGCAAGAATATGCACATCCCCCAAGTGACAGATGAGCACAGTGACAGTGGGAACGCACACTGCCAGCTCCAGCTCATGTCTCACACAGCCCTTCTCAAACCTGAGACTTCCCTTTCATTGACCGATATCAAAACCCTTAGGAAACGGTTAGAGCAGGGAGGAGTCATCTTAAGACAAGACTGTTGGGTGGCTGGAAAGGCACCTCTAAGACCCAATCCCTATCTGTGTCTGGTCTGCTATAACAATGCCAACTGTACCTGGGAAGCACAGGAAATGGAAAAAGGCTCCCCTGATCAGTGAAGAGATGGCTTAAGATGTATACAGAAGCCCCATCACAGCTCCCAGAGATGTTTTCTGATGCAAAGAACAATCCTTTGGACATTCCTTGCCAAGAATACCCAAAAAAAAGGTAGAGGCTGCAGTAATTAACTGTAAAAGCCAAAAATTAGGGAAATTGAATGATCAGAAAATATGTTTTCAAGGCCAAAAGCTTTCTATCAGGTTTTGTTGAAAGCAAAATTCGGGGGAATAGATAAGTGGGGTCTGGATATTTTGAGACATGGGATATTGTGTGAGGAAGCATACATAATGCATTGCTATGGTAATGGTTTCCACAGTTGGTATCTTTTGTGGAAAAAAAAATTCTGTAAAAGTGTAGTTACATAAGCAACTGCTACTTCAATCACAAGAGCAGTTTAGTTATCTATAATATCATAGAACTTCTCATATTTTACATTTTGTGTAGCAGGGGGAGCAGTTTACTGAAGTGACAATTTAAATAGAGGAAATGTAGATTACCCTGAGCTGAGCAGGCTACTAAAGAGTCTGGTCTTTATTATGACGTACTGTACTTCCAGGGTCTGATAACTCCTAACGTACCAACAGTTGCAAGAAATTACAATAAGAGACTGGAATGTTATTTAAATGGTATTTCTAAAGTGGAAATACCCAAAAGACATGGGAAAGACACTTGTTCTGTGCTCTTTATTTCCTTTTCTCTTCTCATCCTTCACTTCTCTTTTACTTCTTTCTACTGCTGTCTATAGCCACAGCTTATCTGTTCCAGGTTCCAAACTGAGATAAGCAGCTTCCTGTCAAATAAGCCAATGCTGCTGGATGAATTGACCTTGACATGACTGCTGTGATGCCAAAAGCCACAAGCCAATGGTGACAATTGTTACATATGTCACAGCTAATTTGTATTGTTGATGCATGTCATAAAAATACCAGGTAGTAAAGACACAAAGGAGTGCAGTCCCCAGGTTTATCAAAATCTCATCTCTTGAACCTCAATAAACATTTGTGACCAGGCATAACCTGAATAAAACTTTTCCATATATATGTTACCTGTAGTATTAGCTCTTAGTTTGCAAAACACATTTGCCCTGAAAATACATGCAAAATTAGGGATGGGACCCTCAAAGCAGGAATACTGGCAGTGACTTGGGCATGCCAAGTAGCAGGTGTTTGGAGGAAGCCAGTCAAGGTTTCATCTCACTATTTCCTGGCAAGAAATGGCTGTTTTTCTTGATCCTTGATTGCATTGGCTCAATGCATCCTCTCTTGCAGAATACCATCCACGAGGAGGTGCATAATCCATGAGAATTTTCTCTTATAAATTCTTCCCACATAAATTTCATCAGGAGAGCAGGATTTTTTTTTCTATTTCCAATGCCACTCCAAATCATTCAGATGTAGAGAAAAACATGACCATTCATTAAGGAGCTCTGTATTCCAAGCACATCCTAAAACCTCTTTTTAGGACTAACTACTTCTCTAAGTAATCCCTGGAAGCATGAAAATATGAGGTAGATGCAAGCATGCAGTATTCCACGTGTGAGCAAATTGTGGCATTATAGACCGGCATAATTATATTTCCTGTTTTGGTCTTTTTTCCTTTCCTAGCAAACATTTGTATTTTTGGATTGCTGCCATGCACCAAGTTGATGTTTTTATGAAAATGTCTATCTGTCACAATCCGAAACTTTCACTTCTGAGTGACAACAGGAAACTCAGAGTTCATCGCTTTATTAATAAAGCCAAGAACACTTTAGCACATTTCACATTTATCTACACTAAATTTCCTCTACCATTTTATTAACCAGTTACTTAATCTTAAGGCCCATTTACCGTGCTGTGCACAGCTCTCACACATCCTACGTTGAGTATATCCTCAGCAAATTTTTCCACTTCACTGCTAAGATCTTCTTCCAATCAATTTTTGAGTTTGTTAGGAAAAATCAATCCCCTGCAGAATTCTACTGGTGACTTCTCTCTGTGTTGTCCCTGTGCTCACATGGTTGAAGGCTTGGTGCAGGGGAATGTGGCATTCAGCATGGCTCTGTAAAGGTGCTGGGGAGCTGCGTGGTCCTTTGTCTTGGACTTTCTGTGTAAGAATCATCTGCAGTTCTGTGCTGTGCAGTGTCCCTTGCGCTGGGATCTGCACACCAGCAAGAGCTGATCAACCCAATCCGTGCCTTCCTCTGTGCCTGACACGCTGGGCAGGAAGTGAGGGGATTATTTGGCATGTCCCAGCAGTGGAGGACTGTGCAATTTCTGACAAGATTCTGCATTAACTGAGGTGTTCTTGAAAGGGATTTTTTCTATATGCAGTCCAGACCTATGGTCTTTGTCATGTGATTTGACCCCCGTGTTACGTATCCCCTTTCATGGGATCAGACACATGTAAGAAAGAATGAACTTCAGAAGACTAACTTCACGCAGAAGGTAGGACACTAATAGCCTTTGCTAAAGGAATGCTTTAGGGCATAGAAAAAGTGTGTTAGAGCAAAGGAAGTTTAACAGTGCACAGGTCTTGTGACCCAAGACCCAATACAGCCGTTCAGTAGGGAAACTGTAGAAGATGAGTAGGAAGTCAGTGGAAATACAATTTGTTTTCATAAACATATGCAAAAAAAAGAATCATATATTATATATTAATATATAATATTAATCTGCTGGAAGTGAGTGAGTACAGCCAAACAAATATAACCTAAACAATTGAATATCTATGGCATTTTTTATTTGGTTTGGACTTCACGGGCTTGATTTACCACTACAGTGCACTTAGTTTTGCTGTTTCCGTATGGAACATGGGTATGAATGTTTCCAAATCAGCAAGGAATTGCAAATTCCTGAAGTGTGAAAATTATCATATCTCTGATTTTGGGCTCATACTCTTCACTGGTTCGTGTTTGGATGCCATTTGTTCCTCTCTGGGAAACACAGACTATGAATTTTGTTTGCCAGATTCAATGAAGGAAAGGAAATATTTGCCACTATGCCTTTGAGACATCAAAGTTACATTTGCATGGGTTGGTAAGGAACATTGACTCATTAGTGATGTTAGCAAATAAAACCAAGAAATGCTTCTAAATGTCCTATGTGCATCCTCAGTATATGTCTGTGTGTGTGTGTATTGTGTCTAGGAAAACTGGGCAAACAAATCATTATACTATTGTTACAATTCTAAATAATCAGTCACAGTTATAATTTCAAATAGGCAGCCAAGGAATTGTACTGTGGTGCAGTACCATCTAGTGGCCCCCTTGAACAGGGCTTTGTCAGGGACAAGTGCTAGTGTTCAGTAGTAACTGCTGAATGCTGCATTTGTTGATGCTCTTTATTAGTAGTATTAAGTTTTTGAAGGAACAAAAAATGCATACAAAAAATGACAAACACTGTACTATCTAAACCAGTAATGATGTTTAGAGGTGTCAGATGCCAATATATGTCCAAATAAATAAAAAAAATCTGGTGCTGTGGCTTAACTTTGCACTTCTTTCTGAATAAATGCTGTTTATATGATCTGTATACATTTTTTGTTATTTAAAGCAGAGCTGAGACTGTTGCTTTTACAATAGAACTTACAATTAGCAGTGGAGTTTTGCCACACATAAGCTTTTTTTCCCTGTGCAAAATGTTAATTTTCAAATCACAGATCACAGAATATTCTGAGTTGAAAGAGACCCATAACGATCATGAAGTCCAACTCTTAAGTGACTTAAGGCACTCACATATGGGGATTGAATCCACAACCTTGGCTGGGGTATCAGCACCATGTTCTAACCAACTGAGCTAACGTTGAAAATCAACTTATTTAAGAGCTGTAAAACACAATTCCAATAGATTCAGAAAGGTATAGTCTACTGTGGAACTGAGCCATTCTAAAATTATAACAAAAGTGGGAAATTTCTAAATCAGACTTCAAACATGAATTAATTACATGCACTATAAAGCATGTATCACACAATCATAATCCATTTACATGAAAATGGAAAAGCTGCGTGCAAAAATCTCTTGTTGCTCACTGTGTGAAAATAGATGGCTTGTTTGATAACAACTACAAAAATAGTATCTGATTTTCCCAGTTTGGATATTACTTACTCTGGTAATTTATTTGACAGTCTCTGTAGCACAATCTTTTCTTAATACATGGGAAAGTAACATCTATATGTACTATTAATGCTGCTGAGAGTTGGCTCCTTCAGCATATTAGTTCTCAATCAATAGGGGAATAAAAACTGTTATTAGAGGAGAAAACAGAAAGTCCAAGGAATATAATTAACTATTTTCTTTATGTTATCTGCATGACTTTCATAGGACCAGCACCAACTGTCCAGTGATGCTTGAGAGATAAAGTAAATAGAAAAAAGCCCACAACAGACCAACCAGAAACCCCAAAAGATGATGACAACAACAACAACAACAACCTACATCAAAAATGTGTTGAAAACAGTACTAATTTGAGGTCATATTCAGGCAATTACTGTCCCTACCTATAATTCCACCTACTGGTCTAATAGAGATTGTCCTGTTTTGGAGAGGATATTCTGGGAAAGAAGGTACAGAGAGGACAATGAACAGAACTAGGCACAATATTTTCTGGCTCAAAACCAGACCAAGACCATATCCTTAGCACTGACTTGCAGAAGTCGTGCAGTATGGTACTTCTGTGTGCTGTTTTTGTGAGGTTATTTGTAGTTAACCTGCTTGCCCTAAGAAGTCATAGACCAAATCCCAATAGGCAACCTCAAACTCACTCAATTTCACTTGTGTTATAAACCACATTCTTATTGTATTAATCAGAAATTGTGGAGCTGTCCCAAGAGGGGAAATTCTGAATGTAGAATGGGGTATCCTTACTAGGGATTTCACCTTTATATGAAAAATTTTGCACACCTTCTGCATCTTTAGTTTTATTTTCTTTTTGCCCAAGTTGCTTTACTGGCTGACAATGGAATGGCTGTAGTTGGTTGATTCTTAACTAACAAGGTCATCCTATTGTTTAGAACTGAGGGGATTTTGCTCTTCCCAGCCCATCTATTCTGCAGAGATAAAATTTTGATACTTGTCTAAACATAGATACGAAACCATAGCTTTGCAATTGCTATATAATTGTGGAACCTCTATTGTTATCTGTATTACCAAAGTACTGTAGCTCATCATGATGCTCTCACTAACATCATCTGGAACTTTGCTATTTACTTCAGAGGCAGGAGCTTCTTGTTATTCACAGGAGTGTCTATGTGTCTGACATTTTTTTATTATTGATAAAAAATGCAAAGGATGGAGAATATTTACAAATATTGAGGAAAGGGCAGTGAAGCTATTTTCCATTTTCTGTTTATTACTCATCTCATCTTTTCTAAATACTGCTACATATTTCTAATTGTCCTTGTGCCCCCTGTAGTCATGCACCATTTTGTTTATGGTTGGTACTTTCTGTCTCTGACCGAAAGTCAGAGAGTCTTTGTTGATAAGGACCCTGCAATTGTGATTTTTAATGTGTGAGTTTCTGCACAATATATGCAGGATATTTGCTTTGCTGGCAGCTATCTTGTTGTCTTCAAAAGTGAGGTTGTCTTTTTCACAAACTGTTACAAGCACTTGAGACTCTCATCTCCACAAATCCCATGTTGATGGTGTTTGACGCAGGTGTGGCACTTAAAAAAAACTGACATAGAACAGTTACCTAATGAATTTTTCTCTTGGATGGAGGAGATGAGTGTCAGCATAGAATAGAAGGTGTGGAAAGACTGGTGTGTTTTTAACTCGGTGTGTCCAGGTGTGTTTTTTTTCCCAGGAACTGGTGTTGAAGTAAATTGTGTGCTATTGCACACCAGTTTGTCTTTTCATTGAGTTCTCTGTTTCCAATACAGGGGACTATTCCCTTCTCGCTGTGTGGATTCTGGAGTTACATCAAATTCCACACCTAACACTGATGCACCACAGAGGGAGTATAGCCCCAGCATTGGGTTTTTTTATTCTTCCAGGGTGTATGCAGAACTGATGTGCCATATACTTCTTGCAAAGTAGAATATATGTAACAATCTTACAGTGACACTACATGGCTCTGGAAATACTAACACTGACATCTTTTATATCTGATTGGGGTTTTTTGAGTTATCAGGTATATCCAGCATAAGCTGACTTCAGGAGAGCTTTCCTATTTGTCTATTACTTCCCTAATGTGATTCTTTAGCTGCAGGCACTTCTTAATTGGTTTGGTTTTGTAAGTGAATTGCTTTGCGTAGTTAGAGGACCGGTGCTACAAAATGAATCTTTTAAAATCCAAACGGCACATATTCAGGTAGTGAACGGCTACAAGTCTCCTGGAACTCCTGTAAATGACTATGGAGAAACGAGTTCTGACTGGGATTTCATTAGCTGTGGATATAGATCAGCCCAAACTGTACAATTTGGGCCCATACTGGATTGTATCAAGTGTCTTCATACTCTATTTACCATTTCATGTTTCACTGCTACTCAGGATGAACTTAACCTCATACAACCACAATTTTTTCACAATCATTTCACAGTCATTAATTTTTACTACATTTCTAAAAACTAGTGTAATCCAGTCACTAGCTGAACCTTAACAAAACTAACCTAGGCATGCAAAGTTATTAAAGCCTTCATGATTTACTCTTTATATGCTACTGACACATCAAAACAGGACAACTTTTAGATACTTTTCAAGAATTTTCTCAGAATGTTTCTGTCTTAGCTGGACATGTGTAAATTACCTACAGTACTTCTTAACAGCTAATGAGCTATTGTGAGCTCTAGTCCATTCTCAGCTAGATTCCTTATTGAATAGGCAAAGCATGACTCCAAACACACAACTGCAAATGCCAGAAATGAACACTAACTACATAAAATAAAGCATTTTAGGATTTTTCAAGGTTTTATTTCTCCTCTTTTTATGTTCAAATCTCTGAAGCAGGGACTTGAATCCCAGTATCCCAGCATGTATCAGGTTACATGCTGTTCTTAATAGGTCTTCCTCAGTTTATATTCCCCTGAAAGTAAGTAAAAATAACAGAAACTGTGATATTAACTTAGGCTGTCTGTCACACTCCAAGAAAATGTATGAGTAAAATGTACTTCTACATATGGACCTACTCCTTGAACACTGAAAAATAGCAGTGTCATCAATGCATTACATCACTACTGAATACCTGTAGCAAAGACCAGAGTTGATCCCCAGCATTCATCAGCATAAAAAAATCAACATCCAAAGATGTTCTTTATACTAAGTAGAATTGTACTTTACAAATGCCAGGTAAAATCAAATGCAATTAAAGCCTGGAAAGCTTCAGTGGTGCTTCACTTATATAGAAACTAAGTCATGAGAAATGTTGTGATTATTAAAGACATCATGACAGTGATAATTTTAACCTGTATTTGTTGAACGATTGGTTCAGTTGCTCCTCAGCAGAAAGGCTTCCTTCTTGGTCGCTCATCTCACAGGATTCATGAAGCTCCATCTCTGCTACAGCTCTCAGTTTTGTTTGCTCTGATAACGCCGGGAAATGCGTACGGTCTGGATAGCAATAAAGAAATTTCTCTAGCAGCTGATGCATAATTCAAAATAACATCTACAGTTTGATGTAATACTATCAATGATGTTACATTTGGATAAGTGGCTGGTTTAGGTAAGCACAATCTCTTTTGACCTTTTAGATATAAAGTTGTTTCCCTATTCATATTTCCAATAGACCTGAGATATACAGGTCAGACAATTTATAGAAATTTGGAAATAATTTTAAATTCTTACTCCATCTAAAATTCTGTCTGGTCAATGAAGAATTGGCTTTCTATTGTATCATATGGGCAAGTAGTAACCAACTGTTTCTCCCCATGAAGTCACTAGGGGCTTTGTTTTGTACTATAATGAGAATCGTAAGCAGAGGAATCAAGTCACTCATCTTGAGGCATCAGTGGTGCTATAACACCCCTTAAGTTACTGTGAGTGTAATTCTTTGAAATAATGAGGTGAAAGAGTTCGAAGTGGTGTTAAAACAATTATGTGCAAGTAACAGTACATCCTTCAGTGGATACATTTCACTAGCACAGTTCACAGTTTTTGCAGTGAGCTACATTAGTCCAGAGCCTGAGTGACCTCTTGGAATGAAGCCACATTTCCAGCACCTATCAAATGGTTCTTTCTGTAGGGCATGCACACAATGGAAACACATTAAAATAACCACATCTGCCAACAGGGGCAGGTCCAGAGAACAGAAATTGGCCCCCACTGTACATGCAGTTGATCAATCACAGGGATTGATTCTATTCTGTGTGCTCAGTCAGCCTGCCATAAAGAGTGTCTTTAACAAGTATAGTGAGCAGGATGGCACACAACTGCTCTGGTAGCTGGGTGTTTATGTCACATAGCACAGGCATAGCAGCTTCTCGTCGTACATCTAGACTGCATTCCTTCCTTTTGATTCCTTTGCCCTATCAGTCAGCTTTTAGAGGGTGGAGAAGAAAATTGTGTTATGGAAATAATGAACAATGTTCTTTTTCATCATATCTTTGTGTCCACCTTGTAACATGGTTTATCAAAATCCATCTATAAAAATCCACGATGCCGTAACACATAATGTATTCTAATTGAATCTGCAACATATGCGTGCATGAATTTAAACAGATTATTTGCATGAATTAATGTGAATATAGCATGTGTTTTTCTTTGCCTGCTATCCAGTCAATTATTACTAGCAAAAACAGATTCTAAAGCTAGCTTTGTACATTTGGTAAGAGCTACTGGGGGAGGGGAAGGAGGAAAGAGTGTAATAGTGGCTGAGCTAAGGCAGCCTGAGGCATTTTTCTGCCTACACAAGGCACAGACAGACAGAATGGATTGGGGACGCTGTTCCAACAGTATCCTTTACTCTTTTGGAAATGTGCGGCATTGGCTTTCTCCTTTTTCTCTGTATCTCCTGTGATGTTGTCAGGGAGACAGAGTCCTTGACTTGCACCCAGCTGCTGAGGCCATCCCCCTTCTAGAGCAGTACTACTCCCAAACCTTGTACCCACTGGAAGATTGAAATCTGGTCTGTGACAGGCCCCTGCATGATCTGTTTAGGTGGCATAGAATAAAAATCTCCCTGCACTGTTTCTTCAGTTAATTCAGAGGAAGCCCAAACTTCATTCCAAAGAGCGTATTCCAAAATACCTGACTTTATAATGTATTTATAATCCATTCTATTTATATTTATATGCTTTTTAAAAAAATGATAGCACACAGAGGCCCTGAGTAGCCTTTTCTTAACATGGTTGTCTGTGAAGTACATTGTACATGTATTAAAATCCCCAACAATATTTGTGAACCTCCTTTGATTTTCCCGTTGCTGCCATAAAACCTTACCGTAAATTGATCTTGAAAAGTTACATTAAATGGGCATCTTTTCATAATTAAATTAGGGTAAAATGTCTGTTGCCTTCTCATGTAATTAGAACTCCAACTGTCAATTTTAAAAGTAATCAGGTTGTCAAGAGAGGACACAATCTATAGCTATTTTAAAGGTCAAAATTGCTTTAGATTTCAATTTTTCATATTTAGTTTATTAATATTTTTACAGAACTCAGACTTACTTTTTCATTTATAAATAATTGTAATATTAAGATGTTTAAACCTGGTACTGAATGGATCGGTGAAAGATGTGACTATTTTAATTAAATTCTAAAAGGACATTCTGTATATAACCTTTGAGCACAACCCTGCAGTCATTGCTGAGAAAAACTCTAGCTGACTTGATAGACTGAAATTTAGAATATAACAGACACAAAAAATAAAAATAGGTCAGTAAGATATAATTGTAAACACTGTACACATTTTTCGCATTATCTTTGCTAGTATCTGGCAAAACATTGTTCTGCAAATAAGTACAGATAGTGCCTGGTGTCCAAATAATGTTTTGATTAGCTTCAGTTGTATTGTTGATATTTAGTAAAACAATCTTTTTTCATGCAGTTGTTTACAGACAGATACAATAAATAATGTGACTTACAAGAAAAATGTGAACAGGATCACTTACTCGGGCATTATGCCTGCAGAACTTCTCAATCTATTTTTAAATATTTCAGAAAGGGGAAGGAATGTAAATCATCAGCGTTACATTTCTTACCTAAGCATTATCAGTAATACTTAGAAATCCTTCCTCCTATCCTGACTTTTATTCATTAGTAGCGGCAATTTGAATATTCAGCATTTTATCAGTTTAAATATTTTAAGTATAACAATAAAATACATTTAATAATTTTTTCTTCTGATTATTTTCTCTTTTATAACCAAGAACCATAAAGGCAGCAAATACTATCTCTGGTTTAGTGCAAGAGAGAAAGTAAACACTAATTATAGCAAATAACTATTAGTGTCAAAGGATTGCAAGACATTACCAATATACACTTAAGCATTTCAGAGCAGACAGTGACCTTACCTTCATAGCCAGGGAGAAAGCATGTCAGCAAGTTAGGAGAGACCTCCTCCAGAATGGAACAAAAGGCAGAGAAAGCACCTGGGCCTTTTAAAGAGAGTTTATCTAGAAAATATTCAGTTCTCTCCTTGTAGCTCTCCTGGGACCAAATGTCTTTGTATTCCTCCAAGGAAAAGACTCTCTTGTAAACCAAATATGACAGCACTTTGTTCACATCCAGCTCTTCCAGTATTTTCTCTCTCTGATTGCTTGGGATTTCAGAAAGCCACTTATTCCTGTTTTCATTTTCTCTTTTGGTAGATTTTGCACAGTTATAAAACCAAGATTTGGCTGTTCTTCCAAACATTTTGATATTTAAATAAAAAATATAAAATTCTACTTCTGCATTTATTGTGCAGTATTCAGTATGCAAAATAAACATAATGTGGATGGCTAGAATGCAAATACATACTGCTCTCTGTAATTATTGTAATTCCAATGGAATAAAGAAGGCCTACATACAAATTATAAAGAAATCTAGCTCAATGCCTGCAGCCTCCTAAGAGGATTACATTACACTAATTAGCCCTTTACAACTGTTAACAGCTTCTGAACCGTAATGATGAGACTGAGAATTGCTTAGTTACTGTTACTTTTTAATTCTGTAACTGATCTTCAAAGATAGCCCTTTGCAAAAAATAATTCATCCTAGAAGACAGCTGATCAAACTGAAATAATCTGTACAAGCTGGTACAGGACATAAAATAAAGCATCCTTTGTACACTTTAATTTTATATTCCTCAGAGGCTATACCCAAACCACAGTACGAATGCCCTCTACTTCTTGCTCTTCCATAAAATATTAGCTTTAATATGCAATGGAATTACACATTTAGAAAGCATGTTTCTATAAATATTTTGTAAACATATACGCCAAAGGGAACAAAAAAAGGTTCCAGCATAAGACCTTTTTTGTGAAGGTAAATACATAACTATTAAGAATAACAACATTTCTGCATGTTTCGATTTTTATGCCATTTCCAAGCAAAATAAACCATCTAGCGTCCATTTCCTGAGCCAGGTTTACCAGTGGAGATTACTGCAATCCCAGTGGAGGTGTTCTGCCACTGATAATCATTCATTGAGGATCACACATTACATAACCTCCCTTATGCAAATGCTCCTCAGTACGTGGACTTCTCGGTCTTGTTTTCATACTTTCTGTCAACATAAATTCCCTGTATAGAAAAGCTATGAATACTTCCTGCCTCCTCCTCCTCCTCCTCCTGTTTCTTAGTCTATTTTTTCTATTTCCATTACTTCCAACTGATAACGCATCCATGGCCTTGCTCGTGTGGCCTTACCTGCACTTTTGTAAAGGGTAATTTATCTGTTGTGGAGCAAACAAAAATATTTTGCCAAGCTTTTAGTCAGACAAGTTTTAGAACGTTTTCTGTTCTTGTGATCTTAAGATGCAACCTCTATATCCTCCTGTCAGGCTTCTTCTGTTGCCAAAATTTCAAGTATTCATCAGTTAACATTAAACTTGACCACTGACCATGTCATAATTCAGGAATTTTATTGTGTATGTGAGCATCCAATCAGCCAGCGAGGCTTCACAGAATCGTTTGGCAGCAGTGCCTGTCACCTTGTGGTTGTTTGCAGATACAACAAGCCTCTGTGTGACACATCATCTGGAGCAAGGACCAGTGGGATTATGTGTTATTTGAAGCAATATTGACGGTCCTAGTTTACAATGTTATGGCTTATTGGCCATAGCAGTAAGACTCTTGCGCTTCTGTGATCATCTCAGGTAGAGCTCCTTGTGCTCTGCACATCACACACCAGAGAGGGCCCTCTGGGGGGAAGAGAGATGGTACAGAGCAACTGCTATCCTAACCATGAGCCATCCTAACCATGAGCCAGGGACCAGCTAAAACCAGGGTCATCTGCAGAGGGCAGAGAAAGTAGCCAACCTATCTGAAAGGTCTTCTAGGTAGCTTTTGAAACAAGGGGCTCTTTAATTCTTAAAATTCCCTCTAGTTTTTTAACATCCATTGAGGTAGTACGTATCTTTTCTCTCTCCAAATTGTTTCTGTCTCAGAAATTCTACTATTATTACCACATTATCTCAGCAGGTAAAAGGTCGTGATAAAGCCTGGTATTCCACGTATGTTAGACAGCATCCTCTGAACCAGCCTTCTCAGCCTCTGCAACTTTGGAGGGTCAGTTTTTCCATTACTTCCCTAAATGCTAGAGCAAGCCCAAATTTACATGTTTTGGATTCATAAGGCAGTACCCAAAGATGAGATACAGGGGGTGTAACCTGAACACATTTCTCAGAGTTTCATTTAAAAACCAAATCTGTGTTTATTTTATTGTGCTGATAACACTGCTTGTCATCGGTATCCTAAGCAGAGTAAGTAATTCTGTACAGCAGTCAATTCAGAAATTAAAAGAACAGGTAACCTATCAAATTAATAATGAAATGGATTTCTAAAGGAAGCTATATATTATGTCTTATTTTTAGACATGCCAATACAACATCAAAGATACATGACCTTGCTATAGTGAGGGATAGACATAGGTGTTGTTAAGTTGCATCTCTTCAGAAAAGGAAGGAAGAATTGGTGCAAATGAAAAAAGTGCATAGGTATCAGTTTGCTGAGGTAAATTAACTTAAATTTTGTGAGTATACACTATAGGCATCTCTTTGGACTTGGTGCACTGAGGAATTTACTTTTTTCTTCTAAAGGAGTACAATGTTTTGAGCCAGAAATGTCCCTGTTATTTTTGTTGGTAAAAGAATATATCCTTATAATCTCAAATATGTTCTTATAAAATCTTAAAATCACAAAGAAGAATGGGTGACATCATAGGAAGTGTACCAAGTTGCAGACAATCACAAAATTTGTCTCTCTGCCTTCTCACATACCATATAGTTATTTCCCATTGCGTAAATAGAAGAGTAAAATGCTAAAATTCTGATTTTGTAGTTGCCAGAATTCTAATAAAAATTCACACCTTTTAAAATCTGAGTATAGGTTAAAGGCAAAAATTTGAAAGTGCGTGTTGAGAAACTGAACACAGAGAAGTGAGTGTGAAGTACAGTAAAGGGAGGAAACTAGATAAACTGAAGATGCCAAAGAAGTATTTGAGACAAAAGGATACATGGAAATACACGGTGGGAATAAAAGATTTGTGATGGAGAACTATTCTTTTTCCAGGGTCAAGGAACGGAGGTATTTAACTGCGATGACCCGTAAATAATGCAGCACAGACTGCTGGGCTGTGCAATAGGAGTTGTACAATCCTCCCAAGCTCTGAGTCCTAACACACGGCAACTCAAACCTCTTCAAATTATTTACCTTGGTGATAAGTTCTGTGATTTGTGCTAAGATGATGAATAGTTTCAATCAGCCTAATTTCGTAAGAAATGGTGTCAGCCAGGAAGCATCCACTACAAATAAGCTCTGGCCGTGGTTATTTGACACTGAAGTCAAATAAGGATGCAACCTGACCCACACGTTTTGACATTGACTTGTTTCATAATGTGTTCAAGGAAAGACTGGATGTGNAGCGCGCCGGGGCCAACATGGCGGCGGTGGCGGAGGCCGCCGAGGCGGCGGAGTTGAGGTTGTCGCGGCAGGAGCGGGAGCTGCGCTGGCTG
Organism: Falcunculus frontatus; assembly: GCA_013398115.1. NCBI lineage: Eukaryota > Metazoa > Chordata > Aves > Passeriformes > Falcunculus > Falcunculus frontatus. The sequence continues at coordinate 2,356,140 of VZRV01005199.1, forward strand.
GCGGCGGAGGTCGGCCGGCTGAAGGAGCCGCAGGAGTCGCACTGCCCCGGCAGCGCCAGCCCCGAGCTGCAGCGGCTGCGGGCCGAGAACGAGAAGCTGCGCTACCGCCTGCTGCACCTGCGCCGCAGCCTGGCGGCCGAGCTGGACCGGGCGGCGCCGGCGCAGCCCTCGGCCGGCGGAGAGGTAGCGCAAGGGCCGCTCGGAACGGGGACGGGACGGTGACCCCGGGCAGGCCGGGCCTCCGCGGGCNCCTCGGTCATAGGTTGGACTCAGTGATCTCAGAGGTCTTTTCCAACCTAATTGATTCTGTGGATATCACTTCCCAATTGCTCACCGGCCTCGGGTGCGTAGATTAATCAGCAGCACGGCAGCGAAGGCTCCAAAGAGCTGTTTGCTCAGTTAGAAGAAGGAGCGATGGGAACAGGAACGCCCCGCACAGCCTCGGAGCCGCGCGGCGCCCGGGCGGGGTCNCAGCGGCTGCGGGCCGAGAACGAGAAGCTGCGCTACCGCCTGCTGCACCTGCGCCGCAGCCTGGCGGCCGAGCTGGACCGGGCGGCGCCGGCGCAGCCCTCGGCCGGCGGAGAGGTAGCGCAAGGGCCGCTCGGAACGGGGACGGGACGGTGACCCCGGGCAGGCCGGGCCTCCGCGGGCAGGAAGGGACGGGACAGGGGCACTCGCGGGGCGGAGCCGCCTGTGCCCAGCCCCGGGAGCTGAAGCCTGTCACGGTGCCTGCCCGCAGCGCTGGGCTGTGGTCTCTGCCTTTGCGCCAAGGCGGAGTGTTCATAGAACGGTTTGGGTTGGGAAGGACCCTAAAGATCTCTCGTTTCAACCCCCTTGCTGTGGGCAGGGACATCTTCCACTAGACCAGATTGATTACAGCCCCATCCAGCCTGGCCTTGAACACTGCCAGGGATGGGCCATCCACAGCATCTCTGGGCAACTTGTTCGAGATATCACACGACTGAAAGTTGCTGTTACTGCTCACTGCTTCGGTTTGATCTCCTACGGCCTCGTTGGGGCGATTTTACTGGTGGTGATTGTAGTAGTAAAAGTTGGGGGAAATTGTGTTGAGAGGACTTTGCTTGGTGAGCAGCATTGCTGTGTCTGCAGAACATCAAAAGGATGCATTTTAGACGTGTCATGAGAAGTCTTTGTACTAATGACATACTTTATTCCCTGTAATTGCCTTTTTAGCCCAGTATTATACTGGTTTGGTTTGTTTTAATGATTGCTGGAAAAAATCTTAAAGGTGCAGTAGGGTTATACTTTGTATTATCACTGTTTTCAGAAAGTCTCCAGTGCAAGTCCAACTGATGCAGTGAATCAAATTAAAGAGGAAAAGAAAAAAGAAAATGAAGCTGTGAACCAACACCAAAATGAGGTAAGTGGTTCTTTAATACCACATAATAATAGGAGTGGTTTTTGGCCAGGTTCAGAAAAGGTGCTCAAATATGAAATACTTTGCTGTGTTTTGAAACCCCATCTTTTGGGAAGAAGGCTTGCTATAGCACAGAGAAAAAAACCCACAATATTTAAGAGCTTCATCTTGCATTAGTAGGGTTACTGATACATTCTTAGATCTTTACTTTTTATGCAACAAAAGGATTTGGGTTCTTGGAAAATAAAGGTCATGATTCTATGGTGCCTAAGGAGATGGTTCACGAGCACTTAAACAGCATTCATGATGGCTGAAAGGATGTTGGCAGCACTGCTGTAGTACAATAGAGCTTAATAACTCACCTTAAGCTAAAATACAGGAATCTTCATGTGAACTGTCTTGTTTGAATCTGATGCTTGGAATGTAGTGGCAGTAGTGAGGGCTTGTTGGAGTGATCCAAATTTCTCCAGGACATCTGCCAAATGCAAATTTTGGGTGAGGAATATAGGCTGCTTTCTGAGGTCCAACTCACAAACCCATTTAGCCCCAGATTGATGAAAGTGCATGGAAAATTGGAAAACCACTATAAAATAGTCAGCAAGTTGGATGGGGCTATCCTGTATATAATTGTTTATAAATTCTTTACTGAATTTTAGTATAAATTCTAGTACAGTAAAATCTGGACAAGTTAGAACCTCCGGAGATGCACCAACGCTGTGAATCCTTTTATTCTCTTTGTCTCATAAATATGTGTGTATATGATCTAATTTATTTGTTACAGCTCCAATGTGTGCCAGGCTTCATAGAAGACAGACTGAAGCTTTATGAAGCACTGAAAAAAGAACATGATGCTTTGCTAGCTTACAGAGCAGCCAACCAGAGCAAATCTATCAAAATTACTCTGACAGATGGAGAGACGGTTGAAGGGGAATCTTGGAAAACCACACCATATCAATTAGCTGTAGGAATTAGGTAACCTGTACATTCAAAGAGTTGTACTTTCGTAGTGATAAAACTGTTACTCTCACTTATCTCTTACCTTGTTGCATAAAATATATGTCAAGGTCAGTGGGTGGTGGCTCCCTTAAACTGGTTTACTTGGAAAGCATTGGAACTTCGTGTGGTAGGAACAGCTGATTAAAGTTACGGTTCTGAGCGATGCTTGAGGTTCTGCGCTAGGATCATAATGTTTGCTTCCAATTAATAAATTTGTGAGGCTGCTAGGAATTAAAAGATGTGAATTTTTGTGAGTTAGCAGATACTGTAGAACCTGTTGCAAGGAGTAGTCTTTCCTCCAGATCCCCAGTACTGAAAGCTGTTGAATGAAACTTCCCAAGACCTTAAGGTTCTATACCCTAAAAGTAGGCAAATGTTTAAGAAGACCACAGAAACAAAAGTTTAAGGCCTTCAGGTGCTACAACATGTGGGTGTGGCCTCATGGGGTTTAGAAATCTAAAGTCTTTTACAAATCTGAACCTAAATATTCTTGTCTCTTGTCATCTTTTCTATTTCTTTAGTCAAGTGTTGGCTTCGAATGCCGTCATAGCCAAAGTGAATGGTGAGCTCTGGGACCTGGACCGTCCACTGGAGGGAGATTGTACTCTAGAGCTGCTCACCTTTGATAATGAAGAAGCCAAAGCTGTGAGTAAACACTCTCTGGTTTCTGCTTGATTAAAGAAACTAATGACATAAAATTGATGGCAGAATTAAGCTTTTAAAATACCGAATTTTTAAAAAGCTATAAAACTATTCAAGTAGTGTATTTCCTGTACTCAACAAAGAAGATTAGATACTAAGTGTCTGTTGTCTGAGAGTGAATAAAATCTTAGTGTTCTTTTCATCCTTCTCTTTTACATAAACAAGTTAGTTCATACAGTAGGTCTTGATTTGTATGCTAGCTTGAAACAGTCTATGGTTTGGCTCAGTGCATTTGAAGGTCAGACAGTGAAAACAAAGTGAGGCAGTCTTACCGTTTTCTAAAAATTGTCCGGTATTAGACTTGAGTCATGAATAAAATCTACACCTCCTTGTACTGGCACTGTTTATTAGATCCTTAAGTAGACATATCTTAGTCAATTAAGCTATATATATACTTAGAAACATGGCCAAGATTTTTCTTTAATGGTATTCAGTCTGAAGCTTATGTTATCTTTATATGCTAGAATTGGACTTCAGTTCTGTCAAATAATTATTCATGTGATTAAGCTTGTTGGAGGCATTTCAGGAGCCTGTAAAGGCTTTATCTTGTAGCAGTAGCTCTGAAATAGTCTGAGTTAATAAGAACTCAGAACATCAGACTGGTATTGATCTACTGTGTTTGTTGTTGGCTTCCCTCATCTGACATTTCAGGTAATGTAGTTTACAGACCCATTAATAAATGTACTGAATGTGAACAATAGCAACTTAATTGGCTGCATTGCTTTAGATGTGATTAGTGGTGCATAGACTTCAACTGAAATTAGCTTATAAATGAACAAGTACAGTAAGTACTAAGTTGAAGGAATTGTGCTGAGGTATAGTCATCCTCTTTCAGGCTGGAGTATGGTAGACCTTTAGTGCCACATCTGCCATTATATGAATCATTTAGAGGACTTCAAAATGAAAAGATAAAATGGTTTTTCTTCTCTCAAAATTTGAACAGCATTGATTCCAGTCTACTTCCCATCTGCAGATATACCTCTGGTTTGTTTTTTCTTCTTAGTTACCCAATGCTGTTGACCTCATGGTTTGCTCACCTGACTTCATTTACAGGTTTATTGGCATTCCAGTGCTCACGTTCTTGGAGAAGCCATGGAAGGATATTTCGGGGGCTGGTTATGCTATGGACCACCAATTGAGAATGGATTTCATTATGACATGTATATTGAAAATAGGTAAAATTACAGTGTCTTAGAACTTTAATACTCTACGTTAAAGCTCAGTACTAGAATTATTTTGTTTCTGCATGTTAAAACTAAAATTGGGTCTCTAATATGGTTTGAAACATAGTCTTCTATGTATACGGTTCAATTGAGTGCGTGTGTATATTTAAATTCAGAAACAGTTTCAGATACCTGCTCCATAAGAGTTGAAGCTGTTCAGTGTTCTGTGGAAAGAATGCCAAGTGTTTGGGTTGAACTTTCTGAAGTTCCTGTGAGGTAGAGGGGATGATTTCCTTGAAGAGTCATGCAAGTTTGTGGAAAGGGCATGCACTTGTAGAAAGGGCACAAATGCATGTAAGTGTAGGTGTTTACTACTTTTCTAATCCTTGTGCACAGCTTTACAACTCTGTTTTTTCCTTGTTTATCTTTCTATAGGCAGGCAGAATACTGAATCTGCATGAGCTGATAAACTGGCTCTTGTGGCTGGATTGAGCCTTTTTTCCCCTTGGTTTGTTTTTTTCTTAAATCGTATGCATATTTTGAGCTATAGGTCTTCCAGACATTTAATCATGTCAAAGACCGTTCTGGGAATGATTGCAGTGGATTTGTTCAGGGTGGTACTATCTGTGTTTCTGAGTTTAATGGTTAAAAATACAGCTGATTGTAAGTAACTAAGAAAATACTGTGACAAATCACAACACCACAGTCCATGTTTTTCAAATTAGACCATTAGAAAGTGGTCACCTGAAAAAATGGGAGTATCAAGATAATTAATTTATATTTCTTTTGCCTGTGTCTTTTTATTTAGAAGTGTATCTAGTACTGAATTCCCACTACTAGAGAACCGTTGTAAAAATATCATAAAAGAGAAGCAGGCTTTCGAAAGGCTGGAAGTCAAAAAGGAGATCCTGTTAGACATGTTTAAGGTAAATCTTTAGAGTAGCGGTGGATCTGGTACAATGATCTTTTAAAATTTAACTTTTGTGAAATATTGCATGTGACTGACTTGTCAGAATAGTACGTGTCTAGAAAAAAAAAGAAAAACAATACCATCCTTCTCCCCTCTCCACGTGCCTCTCAAGTGCTCAAGATGTTTTCAGGCACTAATAAAAACAATTTTGTACTCCACAAAAACACCCCTCAAGCTCAGTGAAATTATGGACAGGTAAACAAAAGGCATACATTTCTTCTGGCCCTCTTGTGGAGACAGGTCAAAAAAGACTTTAGCTCTAGTCCTGTTTTATTCAGTGAATATCGCCAGTCTCACTGTGCTGTGGGATTGCCTTTCACAAGTGCTCTGAGGTTTTCAGGTGGTAATCACAATCCTCAACACACCCTCAGGGGAGTTAAGATGTTTCTGTCTCTTTTCCCTCTGCTTTTGCAACTCTGGTAAGAAATATATGTGGGGGGTTTTTTTGGTTTTTGGTTTGGGTTTTTTTTTAATTAGGAGTGTTCTTTGCTGGTGCACTTGTATTATCAATATGTAATTTGAAAAGAGAATTTTATTGCTGTTTCTGTCTTTTCATGTTTCCACACACAGTATAACAAGTTTAAGTGTCGTATCCTTAATGAGAAGGTGAAGACACCAACTACCACAGTATACAGGTAAAGAAATATACTTGAAAGGTATTATAAAGTATTTTTATAGATAATGAATTTAATTTGAGAAGAGAATAATTTTTTGGGTGGTTTTTCATTCTAAGTTCTGAATTCTTGTGCGATTGGGACTTAAGTTTGTAATTAATATTGCTACTTATGTTAGGTGAGGTACGGCCTTTCTCTGCTGGGACAGATTAGGTCTTGGTTTGTGGACAAATGTCAAATTCAGTTGTTACTCATTCCCTCTGGTTTCAGTAGACTGATTAAAATAAGTTACCACCCCTGACACTGGCTTGCTGCGTAATGGATAAAGCTAACTCTAGCTCAGTGTGGGGTGAGGAACCTCCTCATTCAGTTGCTTCTTAGTTGGTTGGAAAATGGCAAAACTATTTTTCTGTTTGATGTGCATAGTTTGAAATTTCCTGGCCAACTTGAACAAGTTCACATATGGAATTATATGAATTGACAAATGTGTTATGATGCTCTTGATAATGGGTCAAATGTGCCGAGCATTTACTGAGTGAATATTCCACTTCAAGTAGAAGGCACAATTACATTTAAGGTGCACTGAATTTGCTACATGCTACATATTTATATTTGCTGTCATGTTTGAATGTGTCGAACATGAACTTCTGTGCTGACTATTACTGACTATTGAAAAATGTTGGATTGCTTGGAAATGAACACTCATTTTCTTTTGGCATATAGATGTGGTCCATTGATTGACCTCTGCAGGGGTCCACATGTGAGACACACTGGAAAAATTAAGGCCCTTAAAATAATTAAGGTAACTTTAAATTAACTGTGCATTGAAACTGAAACAAAACGGTCAGTTGATTTATTTGTGTATTTCTTTTTCCTGAGCTAGTTATGCTAGGATTGGTCCTTTGTTATGTTTTCTTTACTTACTATACAGTAGTTCTTCATTTCTTTCCCAGCTCCCATTGTACAAGTAGAACTACTGACTTTGATCATTGGTCTGCTTCTGAGGTTTACTGATTCTTGACTAAGACAATAGTACCTCAGTGAAGGTTACAGTGAAGGTTACCAGCATGTTTTTTTATTAGAGTATTAGTGTAGTAACATGCATGTTTAGACTGATGAAGAGCACTGCAAAAATACTCTAGCTGTTAGTGACCAGATTAGCTGTGGAACCAATTCTGCCATGCACAGGAGAGAAGTGCAGTGTCTAAGCTGCTGTGGCAGGACTGTGCCACTATCTCCAGCCAGCACTGCACTTGGTAGGACAAGTGTCCTGGTTAGTCTGTACCAGCTGTCACATCTGAGTGCAGGGGGGTGTGCATGCTCTGTTCTGCAGTAAAGGAACATCCAAGATACTCATTGGGTCAGAAAATAGTATTTTGACCTTGTCAGATGGTATCTTTCAGGTACAGGAGAGAAAGTGGACCCTGACAGATCTGCAAGTGCTGCTGTTAAAAAATTGCATTGCTTCCAGGAAAGCCAGAGACAGTGTTTGCAGAGGCCTCTGAATTTATGCTGTAGTTTAAGTTACTCACAGATGCTAATTTTGGTAACCTTATTAGACTGAGCTCTTGGAAACGTCCATCATTGTGGCTTTTGCTGGCTTCCTAATTGAAGTGTGTGGAAATCTTGAGGGATTAAGTGGGTAGAGGGTTAAAACTGCTCGGATTTAACTTTGAGAGTTAGGTTTGTTTTGCCTTTCATGTTTCTCTACTGCATTATGTTTTCAATGTAAACAAGTGCTGCCTTTTTAGAAGCCGTAACATGAAATAATAAATTACACCATGATGTGAGTTAAAACAAGGTACCTAAGCAGAATAAAAATATGATTTGTCCTGTCACTTCTGTTTGTCTTCTGTATTGGTATGCTGACTAAAAGGCACTGTAAATCTCTTTATATTATAAACAAATGCTGAATGCTTTGCATTATAAACAATGCATGTAATTCTTTTCCCAAGGAAAAATATAATAATATTTGAATGGGTTAGTGTTTATCCCTCTTTCCCTGATATTATGTAATATTATCTTAAAATATGGGGTTTGTGTATCAGAGTTCCTCCACATATTGGGAAGGGAAATCTGACATGGAAGCTCTGCAGAGAATATATGGAATATCCTTTCCTGATAACAAAATGATGAAGGAATGGGAAAAAGTCCAGGAAGAAGCCAAAAACCGGGATCATAGGAAAATTGGAAAGGTATTGTTCCACTGTCTACTCTCTTTTAGTCTTCTATTATAGAATTCTCTTTCCTTGTATTTTGGTTTTGATTTTCTGTTGGTTTTTTTTGACAGTTTGAAAGGGAGTCAGCTCTGTGTGCTTCTTGATGTTGCTTACATTTTAAAATTTTAATTCTACGTATTGAACTTTTCACTTGCATATGAATGTTACACTGATGTTGGGAAGAAGCTAATGGCTTTAGTCCCTTGGTTTAGGGAAATAAATCTTAAACCTATTAATGTAATTTTTTTGCAGATCCTACCTAAACCACTATTTTACGTAGAAGAGAATTTATTTGGAAATTGTGTCAATAACATGGTTTGGTCATTCTTTATAATAGGTATCAATCTGGGAATATGTGTATTTGCACAGCCAAAGAATCAAATGGAATTCAGTGTTCTTACAAACTTGTAAGAGTAAGAACTGCAGATCAATTAACTGGTATTGCTGAGAACTTGTAGACTATAAATCATCTTGTTGCTGTAATATTCCTTTTTTGCAGTGTCTCAGTGTGTGTGAAGTACTTGCATTCTGCGATTCTCTCTGAATTGCTGTTAGAGCATTCTGGTTTTAATTTACCTAGGAGCAAGAACTCTTCTTCTTTCATGATTTGAGTCCTGGAAGCTGCTTTTTCCTCCCTAGAGGTGCCTTTCTTTATAACACACTCATGGATTTCATAAGGGTGAGTATATACTGATGTAACTCTTAACAACTTGAATATAATTTTTTGATCTTAAATGATAGCACTGACCTATCCACAGAAAGAGAAGTGTCTATGTATGTAAACATACAAGATTTTCACAATGGTTATACAAATCTAACTTTTTTGAAAATGAGGCAGAAGCTGTGTTTTTCCAGTTGTGCAAAATCTACACGTGCAGTAGTCCCTTAGTCTCCCTGTAAATTGCCATCATAATACAACAGTTAAAAAGAATCAAGCTTTTGCATGACAAAAGCTCTATCTCACCTTTTAAATGTTGCATTTGTTCTGTAGGGTGAATATCGCAGGCGTAATTTTACTGAAGTTGTATCTCCAAATGTCTTCAATTGTAAACTCTGGGAAGCTTCAGGACATTGGCAGCACTACAGTGAAAATATGTTCTCTTTTGAGGTTGAGAAGGAAACTTTTGCCCTTAAACCCATGAATTGTCCAGGACATTGGTTTGTACTCTCAATTGGAAAACTTCTTATTTTACTTCATTTATCCTTTGTGGGGCTGAGGAGAAATAAAAGGAGTATTATTACATGCTATCATGTATGTTTATGATAGACTGCTAAGCCAGTGCGTCCAGAGAGCTTCTCTGACTGTCCCAAAGCAGACCCTTGCAGTAAGTCTGCACTGAGCTAGGTCTGTGCATGCTAATATTAGTCTGTATCACTACTAAATACCAGTTCTGTTGGATAGAGGTGGGCATCAGATGTGGCGTTCCAAGAAGGTACAGAACCAGTCCTGATTTACTCTTGCAGTGTTTTTTCCCGGATGGTCTTTAGCAGTACATTGAGTGGTGTGCTTTTTCTGTTTGCCTGTCTTTCAGGATGCAGACAACCTGAATGAGTAAATACATAAAAATGTGGTTACTGTGTGTACTGAGCTTCGTGTATTTCTGTGTTGTCTTAAATCTCCCGTAAGAAGGATAAAAGGAAGGTTCTTCCATGTTCCTTTTAGCTTGATGTTTGCCCATCGTCCCCGATCCTGGAGGGAATTGCCTCTTAGACTTGCGGATTTTGGAGTTCTTCACCGAAATGAACTCTCAGGCACTTTGAGTGGCTTGACTCGTGTAAGGCGCTTCCAGCAAGATGATGCTCACATCTTTTGCACAATGGAACAGGTAAAAAAAAAAACCAAACCACTTCCCATATCCCCACCAGTCAACAAAAAAAAGACCCAAAAACCCCTTCCCTCTCCCAGTGCAAACTAACAGTAAACAAGAAAAAAATCCCTGAAGTGTTTCGACTCTTGCTTCTTCCATTCTATAGCATAATGCTGCTTTTGATGGGTGTTTTTCTAGGTTATTCCTTTAATTTAGAAAGATGCATTGGGCAACTAAATCCCAGAAAGTAAGATTTGTTCCATTTTCCATCTCCCTCCGTGAAGAAGAAAGCAGTTGATCCTGTTGTTTTTTATAGTAGTGCTGAATAAAAACTTTATTTTGTCAGTAATGCCATAGATTTTAATGGAGCTACATGTATAAGTTGATGTACTTTTGTTCAGGATACAATTTGGCTCCAGAACCTCGTGCTTAACAAAAATACTATTTTTCTTGCCATGCTTTGAAGCCAGAATACCTCAGATCTCTCTTTGCCCAGTACCTGGATTTGGGTTTGTAGGATGTCATTGTCAAGTGATTTTTAATTCTTTCTTATTTTGTTTAATGGACTCTTATATTCTGGTTATGAGTAATTCATTAGATTAAATTAGATTTTTATGTAAGTAAATTTTAACATATTTTAATATGTTTTATGTTCAAGATTGAAGAAGAAATTGAGGGCTGTCTTGATTTCTTGAAGTCAGTGTATGCTGTCTTTGGCTTTACCTTTCAACTAAATCTTTCTACAAGACCTGAGAGTTATCTTGGAGATTTAGAGATCTGGGATCATGCAGAAAAGGTAAATAATTTAAAAGCAAACAAAAAAACCTCTTAATATTTGTATTTGCAGAGGTAGATATTTAACTGAGTTCTTTCATGCTGCATGGTGAAATTGCTTAAATCAGATGCTAAATATTGCCCTTAGTGGAAATTCTTGTAGGAAAACATCACATTAAACTTGAAGTTCTATAGAAAATCAGAACTCTCAGATTCTTACTTAGCCCCTTATCTTTAACTAGTTAGATTTCTATTAATCTTTTTTTCTGATTTAATCACAATATTTATACAAGGAACTACTGTTTCCAGATTTTTTATCATAAATGCACAAATGCTTGAACGATAGGGGTTGTACTGCCTTTTTACTCCCTTTGAACTTCAAAGGCATATGCTTTGACTTCCAGTGATGAGAGGCCTTTCTATACCTTTTTAAATTACTCTTTCATTATTATGATTAGCAACTTCAAAACGGCTTGAATAACTTTGGAGAGCAATGGAATTTGAATCCAGGAGATGGAGCATTTTATGGTCCTAAGGTCAGTGACTCAGCGTTTCAATATAACTTTGAGAGGGACAGAAATGAAGATGTACTGCAGGCGAACTATATTTAGTAACTGTGTTATTTTCCTTCACAGATTGATATTAAAATCAAAGATGCAATTGGTAGGTACCATCAGTGTGGTACCATCCAACTTGACTTCCAGCTACCCTTTCGGTTTAATCTCACTTACATTGGGTGAGTGGTTAAGATTAATATCTTCCTTTTTAAAATGAAATTAGGCAATAGTTTTCATTATCTGTAATTCCCATCATGTACTAATGTTGTATTGCTCACTTAACAAATGGTTAACTTTTAAATCAGTCTGCTGGTAGGGAGGGCAAACACCCCCAAGTGAGTAGAGGACCGAGTCGTGAACTTGAAGATATTTACTCAATGTAATGATAGCTCACTTTATTTGCAAATGCAGGAAATTCTCATTATCTGTCTTGTCTGACAGTTTTGAAGACAGTTGATCATATGTTATGCTAAAAACCCCTCAGCTGAGTCAGTTTTCATTTTCAGCTTAGTCATTGTGTCTCCTTGGAAGACATGGCACAGAAGTTCAAACATGCCCTAAGGAGCAAATATGTTTGTACTAAGTGGTTCTTTATTTTTATTGGGTTAGATAAGTTAACTTTGAGCATAAACCAAATGCAAAGAGCTTTTAGTGAAAATCTGACTTTGGTTTCCAGCTAGGAAGAGGGAGTTTTATCCACTGAGCAAATTAATCTTAGTGCCATGTTGACCTGAATATGCATTTTCTGGGATGTATCTTTTGCTGTGTTTGATTTTTGCATATTATGAAGATGGGGAAGATAGAATAAGAATATCTGTAATTTTTTCGTTCTTCTGTGTATTCTGCAGTAGATGTCATAGTTTTTTTGATAGGTGATAATACTGTTATGAACTGGCTCTTTTTTTAAGAAGCCAGTTTTTTAACTTACAGGATTGTGATTTAAGCAAAGTAATTAACAGTAAGGGCAGGTAAGATCCTGTTCAACAAAATAAAAGCAACTCCTAATGGAAAGAGAGTACAAGGAAGAACATAAAATATTAAAATGCAGAAAAATGGTGTTGAGTCAGTCAAGTGTCTCCTCAAATTTAAGAGTATCTCTGCACACTACCTATAGGCATGATTATTTTAAATCACCGTGACTATGCAGAATTCCTTTAAAAGCCCAGCTGACTTAAAGTACATTTTTTAATAAAAACAGATTTTTCTTAAGTATAACTAAATCTTGTTTTTCTGTTAAAAGTAGAATCAAAAATATTAGTAGGATTACATGTATATGAGCTAAGATCAAGGTTTTTTTTTTAAATAATTTTTTTTTTTTTTCAGTAAGGATGGCGATGATAAGAAAAGGCCAGTGATTATTCACAGAGCTATTTTGGGATCTGTGGAGAGAATGATCGCTATTCTCGCAGAAAATTATGGAGGAAAATGGTATGTGGCACAAATGGAATTCTAAGAAGTCTTTAACAGTGTAGAAAGTGCATATCCTTCATATTGTCCCATATATTATAATGCAAAAATAATATCCCTAAAAGTTTCTCAAAATTAGTAGGTAAGATCACAAGAAAAGTCCAATTTTCTGGTCTGAGTTGTATGATATCCATTTACTAATACTTTATTATTAGAAATTCAATTTCATGAGACTGCAGAAAAAAAGCAAAATAATGCAGAAATAGGAATAGTAATTGAATGTGTAAGTCTTGCATTATTCTTGTTCCTTTTTTCTTAAAAATCATGTTTTTGTACCAGGAGGATGTCAGATGTATGTAAAGCAATTACTTGTGTTTACACAGACATGCATTAGTCCTAAGATATTAAGTATTTTTTTTTATTTCTAAGACAGATTGTTTTATCTTGAATAAGATCTGAAGATATTTCTTCATGAATGTATTTAAAGTATTAAGGAAGGGTTAATTCTTATTTTCAGTCACCTACCTTACTGTCCACCTTTCACTGTAAAGTTATAGATAAAAGTGAAAATTATGCAGAAAAAATTCTGTTTAAAGTTATGAAGTCAGCTGGCAAGACAACAGAAGGTCCAACTTCCCCATATGTCATTTTACTGGAATCAATCTATTTGCTATTTTACGTGAGCTTGAAGAGAGGGAGATAACACACTCTCCAACATCCTTAGCTAACGTAAATAATTCTATAAAGTACAGAAATTATTATTGTGAAACATGACTGTGGCTGTGACTGGAAATGTAAAATGCACCTTTATTTCCTGTGTCTCCTGTGCTGGCCAGGCCATTCTGGCTGTCTCCACGGCAGGTCATGGTTGTGCCTGTGGGCCCCACCTCGGAGCAGTACGCCCAGCAGGTGAGAGGAGGGCCTGCCTCCTTATGGCAGCAGGCAAATTTCATAGATCCTTAAGTACTTATCCTAGAACAGGGAATTAATGCTTGATAATTCTGGAGACATGTTTGAGGACAGAGGTAAAATTTTCAGTCTAAAATTTGTATATGTCTGTATACATATACAAACTTCAAGTATTTTGAATTCTTTAATTATGTAAATACTTCAGTAATTATTAAAGGAAAAAGCATCCTGGATGACAAACCTTAGATAACTGATGCTTCATTACAGTACTCCCGGTTTTAAGTAGGCAGAGCCAGTTTCTTCCATTTCCCACCATGTATATTCTTGACTACCTCACTTTTGAACCATGTTTAGTTTTACCTGTCTCCCTTGCTTTCCTTTTAATACAAGATTAAATGTGTTTGTTCCTCCTTCTCTTTCTCCTTTCTCAGTCTGAGGTCAGGTTTTTGATGTGCAGCAGTGTAGCAGCACATGTTTGATATAGATGTTATCTTGTATTGTCTTCCAGCTGGGGTCCTGCTGTGTGTGCAGGTTTCTTCAGATAACTTTATCGAATTCCTTATAATCATTTGCAAGAACGAAATTATGCCTATACATGAATTAATTATTGGGAGAGATCAGTAATTGCAACATTGCCATATATTCTGCAGCATACATTTGTAAATGCTAAGAGGGTTTTGGTTTGTTTGGGGTTTTTTTTAGGTTTGCAACCAGTTTTTTGAAGCAGGATTTATGACGGATGTGGATCTAGATCAAAGTTGCACATTAAACAAGAAAATTAGAAATGCACAGCTGGCTCAGTATAACTTCATTTTAGGTAATTGATGCATCTTGTATTTCTGAATATCATTTAAGTTTTAATGTTGGACAAAGTTTGTCTAGGCTCATTTTCTAATGTGGATTGTCTGTTTACTGTTTTGCGCTATGTCTTGCAGTGGTCGGAGAAAAGGAGAAAGCAAATAATGCTGTCAATGTCCGCACAAGAGACAACAAAGTTCACGGAGAGATTTCAGTATCTTCTGCTATTGAAAAACTCAAGAAATTTAAGACTTCACAAATTCCAAATGCAGAAGAAGAATTCTGATGTTGCTGTTAGGAAAAAAATTGTTAGCTGCCTGTGTGAAATGTTTCTTTCCTCCTGCACAGCAGTGATGCTCATTGGAGAGAATTTTCAGTTAATGGATACATAAAATACGCACATGTAGCGCTGTTGGTGCTCCAGGAAAAGCATGAGAGGACAGATGCACCTGCCAACTCCTTTAACAATCGCATGGGTTTCCAATCTGCCTGAATTGCAGAATGTTTATTTAGAAAGTCCTACACCTCTGATGTGGTGGGTTTGCTGTGGAAATAATAAGTCAAGGCTGCACAGTGTTGGAGGTCAGGAGGCTGGGAAGGGCAGTGGATGCTGCTGGGGGTGCTGAGCTCCCTCAGTCACAGAGCAGGTACCTGACTGTGACCTGGCATCCAGAGCTTTGCAGTGGGGTAGGTGCCTCAGGAGGAGTTTGGATTAGGGTTTTTTCTAACTCCAGATTGTAACAAATATTCGTGGGGGGGAAAAGGGGGGGAAATACCTTGGTTGTTTCAGAATGTGTTCACAGACTATAAATACACTGCAGTCTTTGTTGGAAGTCTGAGCATAACAAGTCACTCGTGGTGTTGGGTGTGATGACCAGTTGCTGTAATGGTGGTTGCAAAGAATGCGATTGAATTACTGTAACTGTGTGTGAAGTGTTTTATTTTTTTCCTGTTTGCTGTTGTTTTGGCTTTTTTTCTAAAACAAAAAAAAACTTTGAAAAACTTCTCTGTGTGTAATTTATTACTGTATTTGCTGGGAGCAGCTAGAATGCTGAAAAGGAGCAGAGGACAATTTTAATTTTAAAACAGTTTGTTGGACTTGAAAATGGGCATATTCCTGTTCTGTTTATGCTTAGAAATGATTTTTAAAGTTTCCATTGCAGGTAATTGAACTGGATTTTTTGAGAGATTAAATTTTACCTTTTTTTTCACCTTCATAATGCTGTTATTTAGTTAAGTGTATTGCTCAATTATCTAAGCTATACATGTCTAGCTGTGTTTTAAATATCACAGCCATGAAGCAGAAACTACAATTTAGTGCATAAATATTAACACAAATACAAAGCTTATGTTGTACTTCTGCCTCACACTCGTACAGACCTGTGTTTAATAGATCTGTGTTGGGTTTTGTATTCGTTTGGGTTTGTGGATCTGTTTTTATCTCCTGCTTCTAAAAGAAAAGGAAAAAAAAAACATTGAAGGAGCAAGTGCTGGGAAAGCTTTCTGTTCCACTCCCAATTAACATAGAGAGTGGCGGGTGATTTTTAATTCTCTTTCTGTATTTTATACATACATTTATTTTTATGGACTACAGCTTACGGCTTACGTGCTCCATGGGTGATGTATCCAGCCTGCAGAATTGAGGTTCAGAGGGTTTTTTACAGCGAGTTTCTGAGTTTGGCGGTGTCTGTTCCCGTGTGGGGCCGCTGTGGCGCTGCCGTTTCCCGCGGCCCCTCAGGCCGGCCCCGCCCCCGCCCCGCCCCTGGCGGCAGCGCCGGCCCCGGCGGCCGAACCAAGATGGCGGCGCGGTGGTGGCGGCGCGCCCTGCGCGGGCTCTGCGGGGCCGCGCTGTTCCTGTCACAGCTCTCCGTCCTCTCGGGCCGTGGTGAGTGTGGCCGCCGGGCCGAGTCAGGGCGGTGGGGGTGGGAGAAGGGGCTGGGGCTCCGGCTGGGGCCTCGAGTGGGGGCGGCTGCCCCGAGAGGCAGCGGCCGTCCCCCGCGGCCAGGGCTGAGCGCGGGTCCGGCTGCGGAGGTGACGGTGACCGCGGTGGGGTGGGGATGCGCTGCCGCTCCCCTCACTGGGGGAGAAGCGGGTCTTTCGGGCCTGGCCGCATTTCGTTGTGCCAGCTCTGCGGGCTTGGGGCTGAGGTGCTCGATGTCCGGGCAAAACACGGGCCAGGCCCCGCTCACCAGCTCATGTGCTGCTCTGTTACACAGCACCTTTTGTGCCTGCTCTTTGTCGTGAATGTGTGTGACCCAAAACGTCCTGGGGCTCCTCGGGCCGGTCAGGGTGGGTGGTGTGACAAAGCTGCCTGTCCTTCTTCCCGCCGTGCCCGGCGGCTGCGGTGAGGGCTCGGCACGGGCTGGCACATCGCGGCTCTCCGAGCCCTCCGTCGGCGGTTCTCGCAGAGACCAGCTCGCAGCACCTGCACGAACACAGCCGTGCTGGCCAGCCGGTTCCTCTATTCCGTCTTGCCATCAAAGAATTACTTGCATTGTTTCATTAAGTGGTGTTGTTCAGTAGCAAACACTGTGTAAAATCTGCTTTCTGAGCAGTGCTTTTAATTCTCATGAATCAAAAAATAAGATTGAATGGAAATAAATGTAATTCCCTGTCTTCAAGGAACAATTCCATTCTAATGCTCTTTCTAATGTTTAACATAAATATCCCACTATTAGTAGAACAGGGAAACAGATTTTTTCTAATCTCATTACACTTTCTACTTGCATTTTCATTTTAGAATTCTGAAATCAAACTGTTTCTGAAGATGAATTTTGTTCTAGAAATTTCACTTTCTCCGTGTTTTTGTCTTGTAGCGGGATCTTTGATGACGACAAAGCTTTCACAGCCACAGTCTACACTGGCAAAAAGCCTAACTTCAACAAGTACAAATGCTCCCTATTTTAAAGCATTCGGTAAGGTATTATGCTTTTTCTTTTGTTTGTTGTCTGTGGGTCCTTCTCAGAATCTTGAGGCCAAAAGTTCTTGAATCGGGTCTTAGAAACCCGTACATGATTTCGAAGTGGTAAGAAGCAGTGTAGCGTAACACATTATGAATTACTCTTCAGTGACCATTACAATTGCTTTGGGTTATCTCATTAGACAGCTGGTCCATATAAGAACTAGAAAATGGTAGGTTAAATTGCCGTTGTGGTTTATACCCTTCAGGATGGTGGAAGTTCTTGAAAGGCTCCAGCATCCTGCAAGAACTTGTTCTTGTTCCCTGTCCATCATTATTACAGCTTTGTAGCTTGCTGAGGGTGCATCATGACTGACAGAAATGCTGTTCTTGCTGGCAGTTTAGGAGGTGATTCTGTACACATACAAACAGCAAATGGCTGAGGTAGCTGCAGCCCTAATTAGAGCTCAACTCAAAGTAGGTTACCTGTGTCACCCTACTGCTGTTCCTAAACTGATTACTTCTGCTGAGGAGTGCTGGCTGAGGTGGCACTAATCCCCGTGAGCTCAGTCCTGATGCTGTGCTGAAGCGTTGGCTGGTATCCTCTATGGATCCCTATGGCTCCTCTGGTTCTCACAACGCAGGCTGGGAATGCTGCTCCATGTATAGTGCATGTGTTTGTGAATGTATGTGTAAAAAAAATTATATATATATACTTTAGACTATATAGCTTTTTTTACTCAGTTTCTTAATTCACTTATTGCACCTTTCAGAAAGTACAGAAATTCCACCTTACGTGACTAATTGTCCCAGCAACGGGCTTTGCAGTAGATTGCCACCAGACTGCATGACATGTAACACAAACTATTCCTGTATTTATGGGAAGACGGCCACTTTTGATTGCAAAGTCAAACCACATGTTCATTGTGTTGTAAGTAACCTGTTACTCTTAACCCCAGATTTAAGTAATTAAACTGTGGTATCTTGTCTTAAAAAACAGAATATTGATTTCCAGGTTCTGATGTAGGCTGGTTTGCGGTTCTGTGATAAGTTTGATCACTCACTGTGGGTTGTTAAAGAGGCAGGCCTGCCCTTCCCTGGTTTGCCTTTCTTGCCTTAGATCTTTTCATTACCTGGCCATGCCTTTGAGTTAAACCACTCCAACCATTTTGAGAGTGGGAAGGCTAAATACCTGTCAGAGCTACAAACTGACCTTACGGGTGAGACTGAATGAGTCCTCCTTTTGGCAGCAGCCTTAGATTGGAGGAATCAGGAATGTTAAACTTGACTTTGATACCTCTTTGGTGGTTTTCTAATGTTGATTTTGTGTTCTGTAGCAAACAGAACAGTTGTTACTTTGCCCAAAATGTCTACTCATGAAATCTAATTTGATACTGCACATTGATTTTTTTTGTTTTAATACTGTTGAAGTGATAGTGCTGTCCTTTTACAGGATGAGAATAACCACGAGCAGGAGAACTTTACGATTAACATGACGTGCCAGTTTTGCTGGCAGCTTGCCACAAGTGATTATGTCTGTACCAATTCCACAAACTGCATGACAGTTTCCTGCCCACGACAACGATACAACGCAACTTGTACAGTCCGGGATCACATCCATTGTCTAGGTAAGGTGGGCAAAGCTGGATTTCTCTAAAGAATTTCTTCACACAGTTTGTAATGGGTGAATACCAAGGTTGTTTATATCCTTTTGCAATAACAGCCTGCACCTTGATCAATCTACAGTATTTGTTTATTGTTACATTTTCATTTTTTAGCATATTAGCGACATCTAACTGGAAATATTGGTATATTATATTGTTGTATACTGTCACACTAGAGAAAACAGTTGTTTCTATTTTTGTCAACTTGTATGAGTTAAACTTACCTGAACACCACTAATAAAATTGATATCAAATGTCTCCGTAGGCTAACTAAAAAAATTATGCTAGTTCCACCCAACTAATTTAATTTTCCCTCTGTTTGTTCACTGACTTTTTTGATATGGGATCAAGACTGATGGAACAGAGAACTGTAGGATATAAATGAGCTTTTGTATTGACAGTTGTTTCTCAGTCAGTGTCAGCCCTTTTAGGCTCCTTTTGGAAAAATATAATGTCTTCTTCCTTGTAATTTTCTTCCTTGTTATATGATCTTTGTTTAATGCATAAGGTTTTAATGTTTTCCGATGTTTAGGTAACCGCGTCTTTCCTAAGATGCTCTATTGCAACTGGACTGGAGGTTATAAGTGGTCTACTGCCTTGGCACTAAGGTAAGCAGGAACTACTGAATAATGTCAAGCTAAAATAGATTAGTTGTCTTTAAAATCTTCAGGTTCTGTGGTTTTCTCCGTGGCATTTTTTGACGGTGTACTGAATAACCAGTATTTCAGATGGTCTAGCTTGGAATGGGGGGGCATAGAATGCATGGGGGGTTCACATGCGGCAATGCTGCTGTCTTCAGCAAACACAGCTGGAGGAAAAACACTTAGATACCCAAGCTCAGTTCCTCTGAAAATAATAGTAATTAATTGTATTTTTATTCTTATAGCATCACCCTTGGTGGATTTGGTGCCGATCGTTTCTATTTGGGTCAGTGGCGGGAAGGTCTGGGAAAACTCTTCAGCTTCGGTGGACTTGGAATCTGGACACTAATTGATGTGCTGCTAATAGGTGTTGGCTATGTGGGACCTGCAGATGGATCTCTTTATATTTAAGTATGGGTGCAATGTGTTTCAGAGAGGAGTCGTTGCCTGCGAAGGGCTCTAAAATAAAAGAGTGTGGAGGTTTGAGCCTTTAAGGTGGAATGAAGAACAACTGTTTGTTCTATGTGCATACATTTTAATGTACAGTATCTGTACTTGGTTTGCCTTTAACTAAGGTCAAATAAAAGAGTGGATTAATGAATAAGTTGAAATTAATTTCATTTCTTCTATGGACACATGGTATTTTTCTATGAAAAAATGTTGAGCACCTAACCAAATTCTCTACTGTGCTTGAACTTGGATTATCTGTCAGGCCCCCAAAGAGCTGCAAACTAACTTGAATATTGAATTGTTTACTTCATATTTCTATGCTTGAATTTAACTTGAAAGCTAACTTCCCTGAATATATCGGGTTTTTTTTTTTTGTGTTTGTGGGAGGATAATTTATTTACGTGAGTTATGTGGGTAGTATGTAAATCACCATGTTTTATGATGTTAATTACATTAACTTCTTGGTTTAGGACATAGCAAGAGCTAACATCTGCTTAGGGACTCGACTTTAAATTGTGGGGTTTTTAGACTTAGACTGCAGTAACACTAAAGGCTAAATGTGAAATAATTGAAATAGGGTTTTTTGTTTGTTCCGGAATAACTTTGTTTCAGTTGGGTTTGACCTGCATATCAGTGAAAGTTACAGTTGCTGTTCTTGTGCTAGCAAGCTTGCCAAATTACTTTAAAAAGGGGTTGGCAATATAATCAATGAGTTTATCCACTTAGGACTTTGTGACGCGCTAATGTAGCGGAGTAGTGCCATTACAGGTCAGTAACTTTGTGTAGTCGCTGTGAATGCCCGGCCGTGCGTCGCCCGGGGCTAGGGATGCCGCTGTTGTAGGACTGCGGTGCGCTCAGGCTGGAAATCCTATCTCTTGAATAAACTGCGCCTTGAAGCTCTCCTGGCGTTGAGTACTGACAGTGTCTGTCATGGGCTGGGCTCGGTCCCGCTGCACTGGCGCGGGGCGGGAGGGAGGGAGCGGGGCGGGCGGAGCGGCCGCGCTGTGCAGGTGCCGGGGGCGGGCCCGGGGCGGTGCCGCCGCCGAGCCCGGCTCGTCCCGCCCCCATCGGCACAGGCGCCAGCATGGCGGCAGAGCGGGACTGCGACCGAGAGCGGGAGCTGCGCTTCTACCGACGGCTGCCCAAAGCGGTGAGCGGCGGGGGGCGGCGGGGCCCGGCCCCCCCCCCNCAGACGGACAGAGCGACAGACCTGCTGGTGTCTCGGAGTTCTTCCCAAAGGCGCGTTTTCTGAGGGCCTTATCCCACCGCAAAATGCAGTTGGATATTCGCCTGTCCGGCTTGTTTACAGACCTTAGAGACTAATCTAATTGCAATTAAATCAGTTGAGCGCGATCTTAATTTTCTCTTTTTGTCCTATTTTCCCCCAGTCTAGCCAAGAAGTCTGGCTCAGATAACGCTTTTTCTCCATGTCCAAGGGTGTGCCTTACTTCTGGCATATCAGTGCAAGCCTTCCGTAGGGCTGCGTGCGGATTTATCGGGGTTCATGTGCCGCACTCGCCCGACACCGAGGGCACGTACTCCAGCACAGAGTACCCGCAGTGCACGGGGGCACCAGCAAACCCACTTCAGACCGCACCATCCTTGCAGTCCAGAGCTCCTTTTTACTGAGTTGCTTTTCAGGGTGTGTGTTTAATGTCTGACAGAATTCTGTGAGGTAGTTGTAAGCTTGTGAAAAATGTAAGGTAGTTGTAGCACTGTACATCTGGCTCAGTCACCAGAAGCTGTAAGCAGCCACAGCTCCTGGTGCTTAGTTGGAGTTAAAATTTCAACATGTTTTCCAATGAAAAGCTTGAAGATGAGTATTTATTGAATTTTTCTTTTCCTATTGAGAATGGATGTGTACAGGGAAAGGAAAGCTAGGTAACAAAGTAGATGCTTTGTAGATACATTTTGAAGGAGTTGTGAGGACACTAGAAACCTATTCCGTAAGTCAGGAGCCAGGAGATAAGAAGGAGCAAAGGTGAGGTGAGGAATGGAGCTGAGGATCATAGGTTTGGAGCCCAAAATCAGGATGTCAGTAGGAAGTCAGGCAGAAAGAGGCCTCAGGCAAAGGAGTGCAGTTACTGCAGTTGCTGTTCATGGCAGAGTCTTGCTGCATTTGTGGTGTGAGTTTAAACTTCAGAGTATGAACAGAAGGAAGGGGAGTGGGTAGACACCTGTTGCTATTTTTGAGCAATGGACATGTACATTTAACTTGCAGTGGATGGGGAGAGTTCTTGAATCCTTATTGTACTTTTCTTAATATTGAGGCGGCTCTTGGCTTCCTCCTCACCTTGGATCACACCACCCCAAGAATTGTCTGGAGAGCTCTTTGCTGAGCCAGCTGTGCTCCCGTGGAGACCAGTGCCAACAGCAGCCACCAAGCGAGAAGAAAGAAATAGGGCAGTGCTCAGTTGAACCAGTGCTTGTAGAAACCTAAGGAAAGGATTATTAGCCGAAACACAGATAAGTGTTATTTTCAAACTCAGAGTGAAACACTGATGTAGGATATGAGAACAGTAGTACAAACAAGGTGCAGAAGCCATCCTTTTCACAAGTCCATAGGATCTTTATTTCTGTAGGAACTCCATGCTCATCTGAATGGCTGTATCAGTTCTGCTACTATGAAGAAACTTATGGCCCAGAAGCCGAACCTTCATATCCAGAATGGAATGACTGTGATTGACAAAGGAAAGAAAAGAACCTTAGATGAGTGAGTATATGCATGTGTGTGATGAACATTTACTGAGGGTTTTAATGAAGTTGAAAACAGAAATGTGTGGCCTTACACACTAATGGCAGAAAAATATGTTTTTAAGTTTTACAGTATAATCTCATAAATTTTTTTACAATTTGTGTCTACAGAATAATTTTTTAGGTGCTTGCAAACTAAAAGGAAATCTCTTGTTGATTAATTCCTTCTTTAAAGAATTGGAATTTTTTACTTGCGTCAAACGCTTTTCAGAGAAAATTGTCTCACATAGTTTCCTTTTTTTGAAATTTCATGTTTTCCTTTTCCTTCAAAAAGCTTTGTGGTAATAAAAACTTTTGTTGTGAATGTTTTGTTAGCATCTAAAATGAGAAATTGCTGTTCAGATGGTCTTTGTATTTCAAGCTACAAGCTGGTTAGTTGACTCTAGTGAGTAAGTGTTTTCAAAATGTAGATTTTTTTTTTTTAATACTCATTCAGTGTCTTTGCAATTAATTTTTTTCGATTTTATTTTAGATGTTTTCAGATGTTTCAGATCATCTATCAGGTTACCACTAGGACTGAAGATATTTTACTGGTAAATAAATTAAAAGTTCACTTAAAACAAGCAAGCAATTCGCACAGTCACAATCAGTTGGATTAAGTGCGTTGGGTTCCAAGTAATACTACCAATAATGGTCCCTTTTAATTGAAGGTCAGAATAATTATTGTAAAACATCTGAACTCTCTTCACTATCCCTGAAGGAATGAAAAGTGCCCTCTGTGTGGTAGTATTTCCAGACATGGGGACCACTAAAAACACATTGGGCCTGAAAACACTGCAAGTGTTTCACAACAAAAAATAACTAGGTCTTTTAGTTGTAAAGAAAAATATAACTAATTATATGTATCACTTTCATGATGTTGAATACACTGTTACTTAATCAGATAACTAAAGATGTCATTAAAGAATTTGCTGATGATGGTGTCAAGTACCTGGAATTGAGAAGCACTCCAAGAGAAGAAAATTCCACAGGTACAGTCTGTTCTGGTTCTTAATTTGTGATTTTCTTGCATTATAAAACTTAGTTAAAGACTATGTTAATAACAAGTAAAGTTAAATTTAGTTGGCTCAATAAAAATGTGCTTTAAATATGAAAGCTAAGATTTAACCATGTAAAAGCATGTCACTTTCCTATTAGATTTTTGAGGACAAAAATGTGTTCATCAAACCCACAAGATTGAGTTATTCACTTGATTATGACATCTGAGTCTAATTTTTTTAATAGCTGATATATTTTACTTTTGTTGCTTCATTTTTTTCTTTTAGGTGTGGTTTAGTAGAAACACGTAAGAGAAGTCCTGTTGCAATTCTCTGGTTCACACAAAGTAATTTTAATTTTTCCAGGTGCTTAGGAGGAGATTTAGTTCAAATGTATGTTTCACAGTAAAGCTATATTTACAGATAGTCTTCTAACGCATATAATTCTAATTCTGTATGGTCTAAAATCAAAGCTGCAACATGAAACTTAGGAGACTTGAGAACTGGGTCTGCAATATAATAAAAATCATTTAAAATATGTTTGTTCCAAATGTGTGCATCTGTTTGCAGGTATGACCAAAAGGATGTATATTGAAACCGTACTTGAAGGTATAAAGCAGTGTCAAGAAGAAGGCTTGGATATAGATGTAAGGTAAATAAAGCATGTGGAGTACCTCTGTTTCAAAGGTTTGTGTAGTCTGATGCTTGGTCATGTTTGCAGAGAGGTTTATAAGCCATCACTATAGGAAAGAAAACTGTTTTTAAACCAGATTACATGAAATGGAAACAGGTAATTCATATAGAAACCTGACTTTTTATCTTCTTTTTTACTGCTAAAGAAAGAAACTGGGTAAAACCTCTCAGCTCTAAGACTGTCCATTCTTTGCAACGTTTTCAGGAAAAGCAGTGTTTTTCATGGAATTGGCTCCTTTTTCACAGCTTAGATTCATTGCAAAGATTTTGTTTGATTAGCTGTACAAGCAGCCTGCTGTAAAGAAGAGCTGGTCCTGACCCACAGAGAAGTTTCAGAAGGTGTCAGTGGCTGGTTAGAGGCAGTTTGCTCTCCTGTCTTTTATGGCCTCACTAGCAACCCTTACTAGATTTGTTTGTGAAAGCTGAAGAATTTTCATCCTTCACGTGTGCTATTGCATGTCATGGGCCAACTTATTTATCTGTTTGTGTCCCTCTGCACTTTGGTACCTTCATTCCTAGAACAGTTTCCTATCCAAATACTCTTTATACTTGGCCATGAAGGATATGAAGTGCTATTTTTGTTGGTATCAGATCTGTTGAGCTCCTGATACTATAGCTTGTATATAATTTAATATGTGCATTTCTGTCCCAGGTTGTTAATAGCAATAAACAGAAGAGGTGGCCCAGCAGTGGCTAAACAGACTGTTAAACTTGCTGAAGAGTTCCTGCTTTCCAGTGATGGGGTTGTAGTAGGACTTGACCTCAGTGGTGATCCCACTGTAAGTTTTTGGGGTTTTTTGGCCTGTTCTTGAAGATAAATATACAATGTTGTGTAATTGCAGGTGGTTCTAACCATAGTTTTTTCTCACAAGTTTTTGTCCAATGTTTGTCACTAGCTGGAATGGATTGCTGCCAGGTTAATCCCTGTTGCTGTAAGGGGCAAATACTCTAACAAAGAATCCTTAGATTAGGATGTGACTGAGAAAAGAACCATTGAAAAGCAGTGTTATCTGGGAAGTGTCTGTACCTGAGTTGTCCCAGTCAGATTAACTGGGTGGAGGCAGGTTGTCAATAGTTTAAATTTTATTAGCTGCACCAAATGCCTATTGTGTATTAAGAAAACAAAAATGTTTGAGGACCGCTGTCAAGCTGAACTGAAATAGCTCTAGGTGGTAGCTGTGTAAAAGGTGTCAAAATCAAGACAATTGGCTTGTAAGTCTTAGGCATCATCTGAGTTACTGGTGTTTGATCCATTGGTCTAAACCATATGGCAGAGGATTGTTTGACTTGCTGCAATCCAAACTGAAGTAAGGGGAAAAGTGGAATCATTAAATGTAACTGTGTTTGAACATGGTGTTTGGATATTGCTAGACTTCTTAATTCTTAATTATGGTAATGACAGGGATTTTGTCAAATAAGCTGTGGAACAGTGATGTATTCCTGTTTTCCAGGCAGGACATGGTCAAGATTTTTTGGAACCACTCTCAGAAGCAAAAAAAGCAGGTCTAAAGCTGGCACTGCATCTTTCTGAGGTAAAAGGTCTTTTTATTTTTGCTTCTCTGTAATTGTGATTTTGTGAAAATGTCAGTAATACTAAAATTACCTTCTGTGCATTTTGAACTTCTCACACCAAAGTATTAATGGTTTGGGGCATTTGACAAGAGACAAGAAAACAAGGAGAAATCTTCAACCTTCTGTTCTAAATCTGAGCAGCCAGATTATTGCTTCCTGTACTATATCTATTGTGGGTTTAGGTGTGAAATTGAAATTAGTAGCGTTCTAAGAGCTCCACTGCTTTCTTCCTGGTATATCAGAAATCATGTATAGTGAAATCCACACACTTCCATGAGCAAAGAGCTCTGTTAGCTCTGCTGGTATCAGTAGAAAAAGTTGGGCTTCTGCTCGAATGGTGGCTGGAGTTCACTCCAGGGAGTCCAATAAATACTGAAGATAGTTATTTTTTCAGGAAATTAAGCAGGACATATGATGTCATCAGCGTATTTATACTTGTTTCTATTTCACTAACACTTTCGTTCGGATAAGAGATGCTGTGAAAGTAGAACTGAATGTCCATTATAATTATAAAATGTGCTGCTTTATCCTGCCTTGACAGAATGTAAAATATATCGTCTCTAGATTCCAAATCAAGAAGAGGAGACCAAGATTCTTCTGGGCCTGCCTCCTGACAGAATTGGACATGGAACATTTCTGAACTCCACAGCACCAGGTTCAGAAGAGATAGTGTCACTGGTTCAGCACAATCATATACCTATTGGTAAGGAAAAAAATATTTACCATGACTTGATCTCTGGATATTAGACCAGGATATGTACTGCTGATCTAGTGACACCAGTTTGTTTCTGACCAGAGGTGACTTGGACAAATGCGGCAATGAGACTTGCCCACAAAGGTACACTTGTGACATTTTTGAAGTTTTTGACACCTTTGTGGCACCAGACAACAGCTGATGTCTCAAATGGAAGCAAAACCAAATCATAACTTGTCATTACTCTGCAAGACTGTGTGGTGGTTCTGTACCTGGTTTTCAGGCTCCCTATATTTTATACCCCAAAGAAATTGATTAGCAAACTTTTCTCAAAAGAAATTACCAAAGAAGTGTAGACAATCAAGGAAACAGCCATAGCTGATTTTAATTTTAATTCAGGACCTTTCTAAATCAATTAACATGTCTCTTGTTTTGATATACATCCTCATTTCTTTTCTGTTTTTCCCTTAGAATTTTGCATGACATCAAACATAAAATCTCAGACAGTGCCTTCCTGTGACAAACACCATTTTGGATACTGGTACAGCATGGGCCATCCTGCAGTGCTTTGTGTAAGTGTTTTGATTTTTAAACATGTATTTAGGCAAAGGACCAAACTTGTGAAGTTGGAGAAGTCTTTCTCTGTTTATGGATCAAAACTGACTTACAATTTCTGACCTCGTAGCAAATCATTTGCTTTTAGGAATCCATAATGTTCTGTTTGAGAAATGCTTGTAATTCAAATGGGAATTGCTACTATTTCTCTTGGTTCTATTGTAAAGCAAGGCCTTTTTTCTGTTGAATAAGATGATCAGCTATACAAGCAATGAACTTCATAGCTGTTTGCACACTGACAGGTTTCTCTTAAAACACATAGGTCCAGTGCTTGCTTGTGCATCTGTGCTTACCTGGGTGTTCTTTGTGTTGGGTGAGAGCTACGGCATTCTCTTGACAGCTCCTTAAGGTCTTTAAGCATTGAAGGTGCCAAGTGCTTGTGCTTCCATTGGCAGGGTTTTACTGTTGTCCTGTTAGTTTAACCCCCATAATCCATATCATTGTAAAAGTGTGTCCGTGTATACTTTTTTTTTTTTTTTAATGGCATTGTGCTTATCTGGGGAAAGGGAAAAGATGAATAAGGAGACCTGCACATAGTGACATACCTTGAATATATGCAGCATTTGATAGCCATCTTTCTAGCAATTTTAGTAGGAAATCCTGTTTTCTTGATATATCGTGCCATCATTTTAAGAAGTTTTCTTATATGTTTGAATAATTTATTCATTTTTAGTGAAAATAGGGCAAATAAAGAATGAAATAACTATGCACAGATGAAAGAACAGCAGAATAAAATGTGAGACAGCAAGATAAAACTGGTTTGTATGTATAGAAAAAAACCTTTTTGATACAGAAGAACTAATTTAAATTTTTTTTATTTCTTTCCTTTCAATTTAACTCCAGACTGATGATAAAGGCGTCTTTGCAACTGATCTATCGCAAGAATATGAGCTGGTTGCAAAAACATTTAATCTGACTCGATCACAGATGTGGGATCTTTCCTATGAATCGATCAACTATATTTTTGCTTCAAATGCAGTAAAATCCAAGCTAAGGGAGCAATGGTGTAAGCTGAAGCCAGCTCTGTTTGATTAATCAAACTGTTGTCCTAAACAGCTCGGGTGTACTAGCTGAGTTAATAAGCTTTTTTTACTGAAGTCCCCAGCTTTTTTCAGACCTCAGGGTTTTAAACCCAGCCATAAACTAAACTGCCTGTGCAAAATGAAGACCACTGGAATGCATCCCTTGTTGCTGGGGACAGAAGTAAGTGTTTTTCTGTAGTTGGGAAGGGCTCTCAGCCAGTGACTAAAATGCCAAATGTGTTGTCACTTTGTTTCTCTTGAGCTGATATGACATTTAAAAAAATATTTAGTTGAAATGCATCATCATAATATAAACATTTGAGAGCTGGAACAAAATGAAGGCAGAGCTATTGGTGTTTAAAATATCTCTGTTGGCAGCATTCCACCAAGCAGTTTGAATGTGTGGTGTGTGTTTTTAGGTTTGTATTGTTTTCAGGTTTTGAGCAGTTGACTGAATGTGAAGACAGAAACAAACTCAGGGGGAACGAAATATTTGTCCCAAGGAATTAAGTATTGTATGTGGTTTTATTGCTCTACTTGTATAACTGAAGTTGCTGTGGATTGAGTAGTACGTGGGGGTCTCTGCTGGTGCCCTGGGCACTGGTGGTGTGTAGGCAGTTAAGAATCCTGAATGCCTTCAGTAACTGAGCTACTTGGCAAAGTGGTCTCATTCTTAAAATTCTTTTTAGAATTGCTGTTTGTTGTGTTTAAAAAGCAATAAAAATAGCCTCAAGCTCCACGTTTTACAAACCACCACTTGGAGGTGTACATGTGTGTGTTTGAGCTCTACAAAAGAGAAGCAGGATTCTGTGGGGTGAGTCCCTGGAGCAGCCATGCTGCCTGCCAGCCTCTCCCCTGCAGCTCTGGCAGCCCCTGGCTCTCCCTGCCGTGGGCAGCCACAGGGTTCACTCTGCCCTCTCCAAGCACTTGCCTGTGTGTTCTGGTACTGAGAGCTCACAGTCTGTGAATTTGCACATGCTGCAGTTTGTGTAATGGGAGTCGGCAGGTCACCTGGAGGATTCCATTTGTGTGCAGTCAAAGAACCAGGAATGTACGTGAGTGGCTGAAGAACAACACACAGAATTGGGATTTCTGTATATAGGAGTCTAACTGTGTGTTGCTGCAGTTATCTACACGGCAGAAATGTTACACTTAGGAAGTTGGACAGGATGTGGACTTTTGGAATGAAGAATCACCCTCTTACACCACCTTTGTCATGCACAGTTCCCAAGCTGACCATTGCAACTTGAAATCCTTTTACTGTCCCTGGGCTAGTTTTCCAGAGTTTAACTTTTGTAAGTAGAACTGCAGTTTCCTTTTTTGACTTCATGTAGCATTATAGTTAATTTTAATTTAAGCACTTCTTGCTGAGCCTGCTTGTTAAATTCTGAGTTAGCAGTGACATAACCACTGTTTAGTTTATAATATTGTGTAAAAATGACTGTGACACACAGAGTGAAGCATCACCACTGAATTAACCATCAGGAATGGGGCAGAGGACATTTTTTCCCTGAATGCAATGGAAATTTTGAGTAACCACTGCTAGAAATTCATGTGGTATAAGATGAGGTTTAAGTTATCTATTTATGTGCAGCTCAACTTATTTTTAAAGTAAAAAAAATAGATCTAGAGTTAATATTTTTATTTCCATCTGATTATATGAGAGAACACTTACAGAGCAGTCTCCAGTCCTCGGAGTCTTTACTCATGTCACATGAAAATACACACTGGTCCTATTAAACAATACTGCTTTGGTGATTTATGTGAGAGCAACTGCTCACTGTGGCATTGGTTTCTCAGTTCCTTCTGAGGCAAACACAGGAAGTATTCAAAACCTCAGCTCCTTATGATGAGACTGGGAACATTCCATAGCTTTTCATAATAGAACCACTAAACGGTAGGTACACACTGCTTCTCAGGATCCTAGCTTAGCAAATAATGTACTTACATCAATGATTTATATGCCTGCTTGAATATTTAGGTGTTTCAAAATAATACATTAAAAAGAATGGATGCAGGTAAGGGCCCTGCATTAGCTAAGTGATTCAGCTGATTAAAAGGCTGGCACGTCCCTCCTGTGAGGCCTAGGGAGCGGGCACTGGTTAGATTGGAGTGGAGAGGGCTCTGGGGGAGGATCTCATCAAGGTTTTTAAATATCTGATGAGAAGAAGTGAAGAAGATGGAGCCAGGCACTTCTCAGCGATACCCAGTAACAGGAAAAGGGGCACAAACTGGTACTATGTGGGTGGTTGAACATGGGAACACATCACCCAGACAGGCTGGGAAGTCTGTCCTTGCAGATACTCAAACCTGTCAGTGACTTGTAGCTTCAGCAAAGGAGGTGGACTGGGCAATCTCCAGAGATGCCTTCCAGCCTCATCTGTTCTATGGAGAAAATATACAAATATACAAATGATAAAGTCTCTATATAAATACAAAAGCTTTTAAAATTAAATACTGACTTAACTGAGTCACTCAAGCGACAATTTTTCACCAGGCTTGGTCACCAGCAGTTGGCTGATTTGTGAAACTGTATTTAAAGAATAGTCTATTCACCCTTCATAGCCTTCCTTCTTCCATAGCCATTGTGGAATCCTTTGGTGCCATCAGGACCTTTTGGCAGCCGCAGCACCCCTACAGGGAGACCGTCTGCATTTTGTATTTTCCGAGCCAACATGGGACTGCTGACGGGACTCTTCTCTTGTGTCAGAGATTGGGCTTTTCTTCTCTGTACCCAGGGGCTCCCAGAAGGTGTGATGCTGCTGTCCGAGGAATAATCGGTGTATTTCCTTGGAATTTCAGGGCTAGTGCTTGGGTTAAGCTTGCTGTCTTCAGCCAACGGTGATTTTTTGGTTACTTTTCTTAGTGAAGATGGACTGTTCCAAGGACTTGATCTGGGTGACATATTAGGACTCAAATGGTTGTTTGGGTGGATGATGGGGCTCAAATTACTCGTAGTATTTGTTGCGGTATGTTTGCGTCCTGACAGCGGTGATGTAGGATTGCTCTCTGGGTCAGAAGAGCTGTTGGCTGAAGATTCATCACCAGCAAACTGAAGTTCCTCAACTCTCTTGTTAAGGGATCGAGTCTTCTTAAGGCTCTTGCTGGTATCTTCATCACGGTTCTTATCTTTGGGAACTTTTTTCTTTGGTGGTTTCATGCCTATTAGGACAACTTTCATGCCAGTCTCTTTGTTTTCAGCACACATGAAATCATGAGCACGTACAGCAGCTTCTACTTCTTCAAATTCTATAATTGCACATTCCTGGGTTCCCAGCTGGGTGTACCGATTGCTGACCCTCCTGATATCGGGTGGGAGATCCCTGCCAGGCTTGAGAATACGAACTGATGAAATTACACCAAAAGCTACAAAGGCTTTGAGGAGATGCTCCATTATCTTTTCCTGCGTGCATCCATTTTCTTCTTTGTTAAGGGCCTGCAGCTCAGAAATGTACATATCATACACCAGTAGCATCCTCGTAGGGACATTTTCACATGGAAACACTGGAACTGGAGTATTTCTTCGAACCTTTTTGTTATCATCATTGAGCTCCAGAGTGTTTGAGTACTTCAGTGCGTAGGCTGTGGTTCTCCAGTCGCGGGTAAGGTGTTTCACCTTTGGGACAGACACAGGTTAAGCACCACAACTGAGCAAACCCCATCAAACTAATTACAGAATTTTAAGGCAGATGCAGGCTTCAGTGTACGAACAGAACCTGGGATTTAAGTTTCATACAGCAGACTAAGGGAGAAAGTAAACAGTTTTCCTGCTGTAATGAGCATCAATGAGCTCCTGTAAAGCTCATGTCCTGTTGAATCTAATGAAAACAGGAACTGGCACTAAAGCTCGAACTGGAAATCATTACTACATCTGAAAGCCTGCTCAAGTAGTGCTTGGTCATTCCACATCTAGGCCTGAACCATGGTCAAAATGCATGTTCTAGGGAGGTTATTTTGTTAAACTTGCCAAACAAGAAGTTTTGTCAAGTTTAGAACTTCATTGTATTGAACTGATCTTTCCTCCCTCAAAAATCTCAGTCCAAAAAACACCCCAAACTTTTCTGTTTTCATTAAATGTTTATAAAGAGTTTATCTGTTACTGGTATAATCTGTTTGAAGTGGTCTGAAGAAACTGAGAGTGCCATAACTTCTAGACTGAATAACTCTGAAAAATGATGAGATTTAGAATCTTGACAAAGTGTTTCTAATGTAATTCTAGAAATCGGTTATCTACAGATTTACATAGGTCTTTCTAATGTAATGGACAAAAAAGAAGAATAAAACTCACTTCAAGTTTAAGGGACTTCAGTTACCAGATACTTTATACTACTCTTCATTTTTGGTTCTCTGTACAGTTGCAAAGGTCAGATTCACTGTCCCTTCTCAGAGACAGGAACATAACTTTGCCATGTTTACCCAGCTATTCATGAGAAATTAATTGCCATGGAAATTAATTTTATCTAATGTCTTCCTGTCTCCAAGAATGGTAATTTAAAAGCATACATGCTTTTAAGCCAGTGATTTCCCTAGCCTATCAACAAGTTCAGCAGTTAAAGTTCTGGATGAGTACAAACATAACCATCATAGCAAAACCAGGCAGATAAAGACTGTAAAGTTGCCTGTATAAAAAGTTACTTTCATCTCTTCTACTGTTTTTAGATTCATCAGGCTTGCATGAGACACTTAAAGTCTTAAAAAGTTTGTTTACCTTCTTAAAAGAAGTGAGGAGTTTGACACTGACATAGCCCATCTTATTTCTCCTCACGTGCTTCAGAAGGAAGGCATCTTTCTCAAGGTTCTCATCTGAGAAGTAATATTCAATCTGTGCTATTAACTTCTGGATCAGGTCCTTTTCTGGTGGTTTCCAGTTCTGGTCAGAGTCGTCATCATTTTCCCCACCACTGGAAAACAGTTAAATCATTTTATCAACAGGTCTTCCTCTTCTATTAGTGGATTCAAATAGCTTTTCAAAATGGGAGGGTGTAACCATAATGCTGGTTCCAACTGACTTTAGATGTGGGTGCTGGACAGGTATCACTCACCCTCCTGAGGCAACAGGCTCGCTCAGAGGATGAAGCTTTCCAGTCAGCATAAGGAGTCAAGTTCCTGAGCTCATTCCAAAACCTGATCTCAGTGTAGGACAATGAGACATCTACACTAATGGCTTGAAAATGCTCTACCAGCTCAAATTCTCCACCAGAACATGAAGTGAAGGTGCACTGGCACTTGGTACTATACAAAGTTCCTCCAGTGACAATGTTTTATTTTTCAGTATGAAGCTATTAAACATAGGCTTGACCTTTATGTGCTTCATGACTAGTGCCACATACCAGAGAATGAATATTCCAATTTGATGCAGTCATGATTTCTTAAGCCTCTTCACTGCATGAATGCAGGAGCTGGTATCCAGGGAGTAAGAAGGACTGACAGGACTCTTGCACTTTTTACAGGTCACTTCCAGAGTGACAGAGTAACATAACTCGCAGTTAACCACAGGGGTTGAACCTGCTGGCTCAGGTACCTCAGGAACAGGCCTATGTGCACACATGCAGGTTCCTATGAAGTCATTCTCACTTCTTCTCTTCCCCTCTCATCATATTGTCGGGGTGCCTGAGCAAAATGGAGCACTGTTCAGCATCCTATTCCCCAAAAAATACTGCAGCCATGGATTTGAGATAAACATCTTGCCACATGCGGTTACAGCAACATGTTTGTTACTGAAGTAGAAATTTCCATTTACAGGTGACTATAATGGACAGGTCTATCTTAAGCCAGAGTCATTTTTTCAAGCTGTTAGTGGTCTGGTGTTGTTGTGGGATCATCATGAAAGTTTTTGTTAAAAAAACAAAATCATCCACTAAGTCCCTTAGACCCTGTAAATCATGTATTAGTTTGGTCTCCCAGGAACCGCAGCAATGAAAAGAAGGAGCCATGCATTTCCCTAAGATTGTCTTAAGTGGCTTTTGCAGAACTTTGAAATCCTTAGGGAAGGGAGCAGCATCACACTGGAGTTGTGTGAGGCCGATCTGGCAGGGAGGATGCAGCCTGCTGCACCCCAGCTCTGGACAGTGCTGTCCAGGGGATATGGAGGCAGTGACTGCAGTGCTGTGGCCATGCTGCTGTCTGAAGAGGGTGTTTAGGTCAGTGGGCTCTGCACAGGGACTGTGCCCACAGCTGGGACAAGTTACAGCAGTTCTCTGGGACCTGGCTTTTTGAAGCTTACACTACATTTACTTACTATGGTTCTTCTGATGGTAGGGCAACACGTCAGATATATGTGGATGCTTACACAATCCTAGAAGTCTCCCTGTTAAAAATCTCCCTAGCCTTTAATAGGGTACAATTCGAAGGAATGACAAGAATGAGAGAGCAAGACAAAGAATTTATGTTACTTGGCAAAGCCAGAAGTGGACGATAATAGATGAAGTTATGATTAGAATAGTAAAAAATATCTAATGCCTAGCTGTGGGTGCTGGTTTCAGAAGGAAGAAAAAAACAATGGTGTTTATTTTTCATTCATTATATTCTCTTAGCCCACTACTTCCTTTACTACCCATTCAGAATTAGTCTGGGCACAAGAAACTTGGAACATTTCAGCCTTTTTCTATATCCACACTCTGCTAGGAAAAGCTTGCCTTCAGTTCAGGGTGGGGCTTGCAGTTGTTAGAGGATTTATGAGCACAGATATTTGCAGGTGTTTGCATGGAGACAAAAAGGGGAGTCATTCTTTGGGAAACAATAAAAATAAATTGCATATTTGCAGAGATCAGCACCATCCCTACCTACAGCGTTAACACACTGAATCAGGGCAAAACAGGCCTCATTTCACCTCTCAAATATTGGTCACAGTTTGACCTATACACTGTTTCTATGTTTGGCAGACAAGTCAGCTTTTACAAAACCTCATGGGCTTTTACAACAGCCCTCACTAAATGCTGTATGGAAATAGCACCTACAATAAATGCAGAAATTTGTAACTAGCTGCGTATTAATTCGTTATGATGATCAACTGGTAGTACCTCTAGGACATCAACTGTATTAAAAAAGTAGTTGATAAATAATTTCAGTCAACACTGACAAAGAACCAAACCCTAGTAGTTATTCACAACTTTATTTTTTTATTCAGAGCTTTGTGATGATATGCTTGTAAAACAGAATGAAAAGCAATCTTTTAACATGGTGACTCATCTGGCCATTAGTCACACAAGAAACTAAACATATCTACGGAGAGAGCAGATTTGGAATTTTAAATATCAAGACTCACAATATATGAAATTGTTTGGATAGTGTCTAACCTTATGAACATTTTTAGCTGAGTCTCCAAATGAATAAAGTATTGTATTAATAAGCACTATGTGGCAATCTAATTTATAAGTTCCAAGAGTACAATCATTCAAGGGCAGCCCAGATTTGTCAACAAAAACATGAATAGAGTACTGGATGCCTACTGATGGCAAATTGTCTGCAAGGTTCAGATGGAGAGTGAGATGGCTCATTCCCAGCAGTTTTAGATCATCCCTAATAATTTTCCAAATGTATGTAAATAATTTCCTATCAGATGCTGCATTCCCAAAAAGTAAATCCTTAGGTAAGGTTATACGTAAATGGCAAAAGCATGTGTAAACTCCATTCACCTACTTTTGATGCAGAGCCTTTAGAGTTCTCTCCATGGCAAAACCTCTGGCCTTTCCTGGATTAGGAAGAGACCATTTACAAAAAGGCAACCTCCCCAAGAACTGAATACACATCAACACTGTCAGCAAACATTTCTGAAGACAGCACCTACTGCAGAGGATTAAATAAGTGACATTTAAGAGTAGCTATTGTCTTTTGAAGCTTGAAAAATAACCACTCTTTTTTTCTAGTCTAGGCCAGGGCTAGAAGCTCTTCACAAGTAATACTATCATAGATAACAAATGTAAATAATACCCTGAATTTAAAAAATCAGTAGTTGGAATGCAATACTGTAGACTGCTGTTCATATTTATAAAATGACAACAGTCACATATGATTGTGGAATAACTAAGCTGACTCAGTTTAAACACCTTAACTGCGCCTAGCTGTGCTCAACTCCTGTTTCTGTAGTCCATAGTTGACAATTTTGGTAGCTAGAGAAAATTTCCCACTCCCATACTACCCCTCTGTAATTTCAAATGATACATTGCAGTTCGTTCTGAGTCAGTGCTAGGTATGAAGTTAGAGAATCAATTAGAAACAGTTCAAACAGAATACTGGATTTCTTGCTACAATGTGACAATTTATGACTCCGTCTGCAGCTTCAGTACAAACCACAGGATGAACTACAACTAGTAGGGCTTTGTCTCTCTGCAGTTTTCTGGCACAAAAGTCCTGGATGTTCCTTTTACAAGTAAGATTCTGATAGGCAGCAAAACTGTTTCAGGCCACCAAGCCAACATTCGTGCAACATATTGCTGAATGCAGACAATACTATTTGTGTTATCAAACAGTAAAATGTAGAGTATAAAGTGGTAGTTTCTTCTGCATTTCGGCTGGTCTTGATTTCACGTCTAGTCAGCTTGTTTCCAAGGCTTATAGAACGAGTCTGTTTGTCCATGTCTCAGATAATTAAGTGGATATCCACGGGTCTACGCACTTAAAACCAGACGGACAAGAAGAGGGAAAAACCCAAACCACCAAACCCCAAAACAAAACTCCAAAACACAGCTACAACTAACCCCAGAACTCCTTCTGTAAAAGACAGTGAATTGGAAATGTCGGGGACATCACAGCCCGGCGCTTTTGTCTGTGGGGGACGCCGGCCCCGGGCCCCGGCAGTCCCGTCGGGGGCGGGTGGGACGCAGCCCGGGCGGAGCCACCGATGCGGCGGGCAGCTCCCTCCCGGCCGCCGAGTGTCCCCGCTGGAGGGTTTCCAGCGTCTCCCACCCGCCCCTCGGCGTTGCATCAGCCGGGCCCGCTCCGTTCCGGGGGTGTATGCGGCGGCCCCGCTGCTCGCCCCGCACAGCCTCGCCCGCACAGCGTCCCCACCGCCGGACCCCCTGCCCGGGGGGCTCACCTGGAGCGCCCGCACCGCCCCGAGTCCTCCTCGCTGCAGCTGGGGCACGGCGCTCCGCCGCCCTCCTCCTCCTCCTCGTCCTCCTCGTCCTCCTCGGCGGCTGCCTGGACAGCCACTCGGATCTGCACGGGGCCGCTCCCAGCCGGCAGCTCCGGCCCGGCGGGCGCGGCTCCGGGCTCGGCCGGCTGCGGCTGAGGCATGGCGCTCCCCGGCCGGGCTCAGCCCGCCGCAACACCAGCGATGTCCCGGCTTGCGACAGCCGCCCGGCCGCCTCCCCTCCTGTCCCCCCCCTGTCCCCTCCCGCTGGGGCGGCGCTCCCAGCTCCACTCCCCCGGCGCGCCCTCACGGCAGCGGGGGGGTCCGACCCTCCTCCAGCCAAGCCGCCCCCGGGCCAGCCGGGCAGCTGAAGAGTCCCTCTCCTTGACGGCTGAATAGAGACTGCTTTTGTTTCATCAGAAAACAACGGAAAGCAGCGTCTCAGCTTCTCTTCTCCTGGTACAGCCTTGGGGCTGCGCTGCTGCTCCCTGACCAGAGCGTTGCGTTTTATGAAAGTCAGAAGGATTTCGCTGGGGTAAGTGTGGTTTAAATGCCGAGGGTAAGATTTGGAAATAAGATACACGAGTGAACAAGGACACGATTGAATACATGTTGATTTTGTAGAGGAGTCTCCTCTATAGTTCTGCGTGGCACTTACACAGAATAAAGACATTCCCCCTTAAAAACTAATTAAAATAGAGGCCCTTTTCCTGAAACACTTAGGCAGTGATTATTTTGAACTTAAGATTATTGCACTATATTTCAGTGGACTATTTCAGCTACTAAGGTGAAATTTACATTCATGTGCTAATTGCTAGAATCAAAAGCTTTTCGATCTACCATGTAAATATTCATTCTTCACTCAAGTAAGATCTTTTTTTCAATACTGTCTGCGCCCAAACTGCTAAATGATCTTTAAGTCGCAACTTCATTTGTGGCATCCTTGTTTTTGTCTGTATTGCTTCAATATTTTCTTCTTAAAAATTTGGAAGGACAAAAAGTGAGACTGCACTCAGGGCCAGTTCTTCTCATCACTGTGGCAAACAGTCCTCATGAGTCAGGTTTGCTGGCATGGATGCATTCTGCGACTGCCCTGCCTCAGGCTTTGGCTGATTTTTAAATGTGCCTTAAGCAATAAAATATTTTGTTTATGAAATACGCTTGCAAGCATCACTAACCAAATCTCTCGTTCTCTGCTAATGGAACATTTGGTAATACGTCTTGGGCAGGGCATCACTTTGCTATTTATTTCAGTGGAGGCAGAAATACAAACACAAATTACACATTCTAGGAGAGAATTCGGACAGGGACTGTGGGTCTTATTTTGTATGAGTTCATGGAAGTTGTTTGCCTCCCTGGGCAGGAGCAAGGTCAGGAGTATGAACAAAGAACTATTTTGTGCTACAGCTAACCCAAATGGTGTTTGAGAGAGACCTTTCAGTTTATCTGATGTATCCTTCTGTCAAGGTTAAGGGAACTTGATTTTATAGAAAAGGACACTAGATCCATTTATTTGTTGTATCAGTGGTCACAGCACAGAACTGGCCTTTGGCCAGATGAAGACTAATGTCATTTCAAACCGTGTTGATTAGATCTCCACTGAAATTACCAGACTAATGTTTTTCAGATTTGTTTGGTTTGTTTTATTTCCCTTTTAATATAACAATGCTCTATAATGCTTAACTTCCAGCAGAGATAAAGCAGTATTTGTAACCATAGCAGACCTTAAAACTAAACGAATTAATGTAGACAAGTCCCTTAGAGGGAAACCCATGGCTCATTGATACCCAGTAAGCATCATAAACCCGTGAACCTCAACTGCACAACCAAAATCTGCACAGATTCCTTATGGTGCATTTATTGTTGGTACAGCATTGTCTACATACCATAAAAAAAAACCCCAAAAAACAAAAAAACAAACAACCAAAACGCCACGTATTTTGCATTGTTCACAAATTATGCTGTAATTACATTATTATTCTGTCAACCTTTCAACAGATGGAACCTAAAAGGACAATATGAAAAGCTAAACCTGGAATGTTTGTTTGTGTGGCCAGGCATTGGAATAGATTGCCCAGGTAGGTGTTTAAGAGGCTTCTGGATCTGTGCTGGGTCATGTGGCTTGTGGTTTAGGGGTTACAGTGGCAGTGCTGGGTTGACATTCAGACTTGATGTTAAAGATCTCTTCCAACCTCGATGATTCCATTATTCTGATGGGGAAGACACCATGAGGCAATTCACAGCCCTTCCACACACTGACAGCCACAATTGCTTCTTTAACTACTAATTTCTTGATTTGTGTATTTAAAAGCATCCACTATGCATCAGTGGAGCTCATGGGCTCCAGGAGCTGCTGAGGGATCAACACCAGGAGGTGGCACAGGTTGCGTCTCTGACCTCAGTGATTGTCACATTTTGTGACAGAAGGCAACTTCCCGAGGCGCGTCAGGAACTGTCCAGCTTCTTGCCCTGTCACGGGTTTTCACACGCAGCCACCTACATGTAGAATTCAGAAAAACACAATCGTAGTAGTGTCTTTTTACTATGGGGCGGCGGGGTAGGGATGACACCGGGCACAGCGGGACGACCGCAGGGTGCGACATCCATCCGTCCATCCGTCCGTCATCCATCCATCCATCCGTCCGTCATCCATCCATCCATCCATCCATCCGTCCCCTCACGGTTTCCCGCCCCTCGGCACCGCCC
>VZRV01005199.1:2396230-2472176 GCA_013398115.1 Falcunculus frontatus
AAGCCGCGGTCGCCGCGGTAACGGCGGAGCCATTTCCGAAAGGGCGGCGGCGGCGCGGAGCCGTGCGGGGCTGCGGGGTTGTTTGGGGCCGCGGGGCTCTGAGGGGCCGCTCGAGGCTGAGGAGCTCTGAGGGGCCGCGCGGAGCCGAGCGGAGCCGAGCGGAGCTGAGGGGCCGCGCGGGGCCGAGGGGCAGCGGGCCATGGTGCCCAGCAAGGGCCGCACCGGCCGGGGCCCGCGGGCCGCGCCCGCAGCGGTAGGTGCTGCCGGGGCTGGGGGCGCCGGGCGGGTGGCAGCTCCCGGCATCATTTGTGCTGTGCTGGGAGGTGTGTGGATGAGCTGTTTGGCTCAGTGCTCCTGTGAGACGTTTCTGTTTTGTCACATAAATCCAGCTAAAAGACCAGCATGTTTTGCCTTTTGAAAATACAAGGCATATTTAAATATAAACACTTGTTTTCTTCATAATGAGAGTTGTATCTCCATGGAAGTCATGCTTTCAGTGTATTTTTAAAACTAANTTTCCCGCCCCTCGGCACCGCCCCAGCCGGCGGGCGGGGCGGAAGCCGCGGTCGCCGCGGTAACGGCGGAGCCATTTCCGAAAGGGCGGCGGCGGCGCGGAGCCGTGCGGGGCTGCGGGGTTGTTTGGGGCCGCGGGGCTCTGAGGGGCCGCTCGAGGCTGAGGAGCTCTGAGGGGCCGCTCGAGGCTGAGGAGCTCTGAGGGGCCGCGCGGAGCTGAGGGGTTGCGCGGGGCCGTGCGGAGCCGAGCGGAGCCGAGCGGAGCTGAGGCGCCGCGCGGGGCCGAGGGGCAGCGGGCCATGGTGCCCAGCAAGGGCCGCACCGGCCGGGGCCCGCGGGCCGCGCCCGCAGCGGTAGGTGCTGCCGGGGCTGGGGGCGCCGGGCGGGTGGCAGCTCCCGGCATCATTTGTGCTGTGCTGGGAGGTGTGTGGATGAGCTGTTTGGCTCAGTGCTCCTGTGAGACGTTTCTGTTTTGTCACATAAATCCAGCTAAAAGACCAGCATGTTTTGCCTTTTGAAAATACAAGGCATATTTAAATATAAACACTTGTTTTCTTCATAATGAGAGTTGTATCTCCATGGAAGTCATGCTTTCAGTGTATTTTTAAAACTAAAACCAGTGTGATGTTTTTGCACTAAAATTTTAGTGTTACTTAGAGCTGTGATGTATTCTTCATAATATTATGCAAAATAGTTCCTTTCTTGGCAGATTTTGCTGTTGAAAATAGCTTTATTGTTTAAAAAGCGATTGTATTGATACACAGTATTGGTATTGCAATCAACAATTGTATTGATATTTTTGAGAAATGTAGCATTTAATTTCATTTTCTTCCAACTTGCAGGTTAATAATTGTGGTCTCCAGCTGGTCATCCAGACCTCATCAATACCAGAAAAAACCAAACCGGTAATTATTATCTTTTCTTGGATAGTTATATTAACTAATGTAGTGATACAGAGACATTGGTATGCTTTCAAATAGGAATTACCTTTTCAGTACTCATCTGTTGACTTATCTAATGTATCTGATAGTATTTTGTTAATTTATTTCATCCTATTAAAGACATAGAAAATAAAACCAGGGGGTTGTACTATAGCCTGCCATAAGCTTAACATATATATATATATGAGATTGCTTGTTCTTCCATCTGGGCCTCTTTTTCTCCTGTAACTGCAGTATTCCTCCCAGGATGTTTTGTTGTTGGGTTTTTTTTTTTTTTATTTAGTCACCTGCATATGAATATGCTGGTAACTTCCATATTT
Organism: Falcunculus frontatus; assembly: GCA_013398115.1. NCBI lineage: Eukaryota > Metazoa > Chordata > Aves > Passeriformes > Falcunculus > Falcunculus frontatus. Next base: position 2,398,005 of record VZRV01005199.1, read on the forward strand.
TCACTTTGGTTTTCAACAGTGAAGCTTTTTAGTTGTAGTGTCTTAAAATAATGAATGCACCTTTTATTGGAGAAATTATTTCTTCTCTTTTTTCCAAAGCATTTGTAGAAATTCCTGAGAATTGCTGTAATTGCAAAGGTTGTGTTTGTCTGTGTAAAGACATTATTTGCACTTGAAAACTTTAACATTTGTCTATAATATTGTGTTACAGTTTGAATTCAGGATAAATAAAGAACAGTCATCTTTCCACAATAGACTTCTGCAGCATGATCTGGAAAAAAACTACTCAGGAAGACAAGGTAACATTTGATAGGGTTTGGTTTGTTTGTCTTTTGTATCTCTTTTATTATTTCAAAAGTAAGGAAAGATTGTATCATGGATTAGAAGATGTAAGAGTATAGTGTTTCCTACTTGGCTACGGTAATTCCATTAATTAATTCCATGTAATTAGTGTTGCATCGTGTCCTGAACCTGCTATCCTTCTACTGCCTGGCTTTTTTCATCCATTTTTCCCCCCCTCATGGAAGAGCATGTTTTCTTCTACCTACAAAGCCACAACCTGTCAAGTGCCCTACTGTACATTCCCTCAATATGCACACAGTTCTCTAATGTAACATTTTATTGGATGTTTAACGTTTTAATATATTTAGACAAAATTAGTTTCTAATTTAGAACCGTGATATTAAGAGAGAGTTTTTCTGTCGTGCTTGTGTGCTCTTGGCTTTGCAAAGCAAGATATTGGTGATATCACTGCTAACTGTGGTGAGGGCTGGAAGAGACTTGAAACAACATTCTTGTCATGTTGCTGCTGCTTGCCTGTGATTGGTGTGAGTAGAAGACCCATTTAGTTATCAAGGCAACTCTTTATCCATTCTGGTAAAAAATGGAGGCCAGCAGCCATTCAGAACAGGTTGATTTTTAGGGATATTATACTACTGGAGCAAGTCTAAGTCTGCAGTTTGGTTTTGCTCCCTGCACAGGAGACAAAAGAGTATTAAGTCCTTTGGTGTGTCATAAGCAGCTCTATCTCCCAGGACCATCCAGCCTGACAGAACTGTCTGGTTTGGAGTTGAAGCAGAGGCCAGGTTCTTTATCAGGACTTGGTGAGACTTCTGTTCACACACCTACCAAATCCAGACCCTGACAAAGCAGCCACATTTTTAGTTCACATGCTTCAGGTAACAGTGGAAACTTCTTATTAGTCTCTCTCTCTTTAACTGGGTGCCTTACCAAAGGTGTTTCTTAGTGCTCCCTTTGGGTGTTAAGAGAGGTCAGTAAACCATTGTCAGGAAAGCACTAGAAATTTTTTTCAAAAGTATGATAGAGGCATTTAAGCAGAGGGTTTTATAAATCTTTCTTTAATGAAAGAGCAGCTATAGGGATCATTTACATATGTCTTTAGGAGGATGACAGTAGAAAAAAAAAGGCACTTTACTGCCATCCTGTCCTGTTTCAGACTGATTTTTAGGTTTCTGGCCTTGCGTTTATTGGCTTTAAAACCTGAGACACAGCTAAAGTAAGACTTTTGCCACAATTGATTGATTTTAATCTTTTTTGTCTTTTTTTTAACTTTTGATTTTGAAAGACACATAGAAAGTGTTGTTAGAATAGCTAGTGATAAAACATTCAAGAGTAGCACTGAAAAGATTCTAAATTGACTGACAAATTGTTTTACTTAAATAGATACCTAAGGGTATATTTCAGACGATAATGGACTCCCTCGCTATAGTAGTAAAACAATTGTCTTGCTTATTAAAGAATTGGTGTTTTTACTGGTATCATATTTGATTTATTTCAGGGAAGAGGAAAATAAAAGGGCAAGCACATAGAAGTCAAGCTTATATTTTGTGGTAGTGTGCATGCACAATGATCTATTTTGAACAGTATTTTTCAGTGGATCATTTTCCAAATAAGCCAAAGCTCACAGAACACATTTGTTGATTAATTTTGCTAGTGTTTTTAGACATCCTCCCTTTTTTCCTCTTGTATTAATGAAATGCATAAGGATGAATAGCTTTATAAATATGTTTTAAAGGGCTGCCTGTTTCTTGATAATGGAGTGAACTGTAATACCAATGATCACTAGGTATTGCATGCACTTACCTTTGAAAGACTTTGCATTTGTTTGTGGCTCAATGGGACTGTTTCAATGCTTTGATGCTTTAGTTTCCAGTTCTGTCAACATCTATTTGATCTGTGTATTTAAATTCATCTTAAGCTGGGTAATATCTTCTTTAAGTTCAGATACTGAAATTGTGAAACAATTTTACTATCTTATGTTAAAACATTATTGGGTAATTCTAATCAGAATAAAGAAATTTAAAAAATATCTGCTTATAATGAATTGTTGAAAAAATCTCAGAAAGTAAAGAAATGGATGCACTTTGGAAAGAGGATGTAGAGGGGTATAGTTGCAAACAAATAACATCAGGAAAGAAAATTGATAAATCATAGTACTGAATGGAGGCAAAAAGCACTTTCATACTTTACTTTTTATAAGAAAGAAAATTTTGCTTTTGTCACCTGTAGTTTGTGAAATGTGTCTACAAAGCGGTAGTTCATATATTCTCTGCATGATTTTCCAATAGATAACACGAATTTTGGGAGCAGTTCATCAATAACATTTCCTGTATTGCAACGTACTGCTGAAGAAAAAATACTGAACTCTGATAGACTTACCCTGGAAAGGTGAGAGGGTGACAGAACGCACGTGCTGGAGCCTGAGACTCCTGGTCTAAAGTGACCAGAGTGACCAGTGCCCCACTAATGGCTGCAGTCAGTGGTGGGCTTGGGTTGCTGGATTTTGTCTGTGTGTGTGTTTCTGAGAGAAGAACTGTGTCCCATGGAGAAATTCTGTGAGAGTGTCCTTGTGATGAATATATCCATACAGCAGTCATCTAAGGCAGGCATATTTCTGATCTGAACAGGCTGTTCATGTGATAGTTGAAGAAAAACTTAACAAATTGTGAGGCCTCATCTGCTGGAATTTTAGTGTGGTCACAGCACAAAACTTCCATGTAGTTTCCATGTAACAAGTAAATCTCTGAGAGGAAAAGTGTTCAGAAAATTTTGGAAGTATTTCTGCTATGTTTTTATGCTAATTTTTTAATAGGTAGGAGTTACTACTTTATCTTAGCAAACCTAAGTAATGTTACCTTAACCAAGATAATATACTTTTCTCTGTTTAGTCAGAGTGGGTGAGCAGAAAGTGGATTACTGATTTGTTACTTACTTGTGTGTTCTGTTTTTTCTTTTTTCTTCCAGGCAAAAACTGACAGTGTGCCCAATTATTGATGGGGAAGATCACCTTCGTCTTTTGAATTTCCAGCATAACTTTATAACTCGTATCCAAAATATTTCTAATCTTCACCATCTTGTTTTCTTAGATTTATATGACAATCAGATTGAAGAAATAAGTGGGGTTTCAACTTTGAGATCCCTGAGAGTCCTTCTGTTGGGAAAGAACAGGTAAAAATAATAAAACTGACTGGGGCTCTCTACTTCCTATGGTGTAACAACTGTGATTTCCCATTGTTTCTGTTACTTACAGTTTTCAGTTTGTGATGTTGCTGTCATACCAGTGAGACCAGCCCTAAGAGTAGCTGTCAGGGATCCCACTGAGGAAGCACACAGATTTTGTGTGTCATGCTCTTCAAAATTTCCTTTCTCAGTAAATTTAAACAACAGTTCCAAATTACTTCACATTTCCATCTAATCTTCTGATCGGTGATTAAATACGTGTTCTTAGATTTGTGTGGCAGGTGGAATGTCTTTTCACATCAAATGTAGTATTCTTTGATTATTTATAATGTATAAAAAGTATTTCTGCCATATGTATATAGCTGGGAAAAATACCAGACAGATGAGTAATGGATTTTATTGCTTATTTATTGCTTCTAGTCCTGTAGCCTTTAATTTTAATAAATTAATACATGTATCTGTGGAATTGCTCACACATCTAAGGGTTGTGCTCTGACCTTGTTGGTTTTCCTTATTTTCTTATATTAAGTAATGTGGGAACTGGTGACCAGATTTCAGTTGTGCAAGTTATAAAGAATGTACCTCCTAGTTCAGCCTGTACTCAAAACTGGCAAGTTTCAGTAGTGCAGTATGTTACTAGAGCTAAGAGCTTTTGTATTAAAAAACTCACCTGCAGAAATCAATTTTGTTTGTAGTAAAATACTGGGGCAATAGAACTACAGTTTTAAAGTGCTTTGAGGAATTATTTTCCTTATCGTAACCACCCTGAGTGCAGTTTACCTTAGAAGTAATAGTGTTGAGGTAGCTGGGACTTGGCCTACTCGTGAGTGAGTGGTTACATGTCAGACACAGTTGTTAGCACTTGTTTTGAGCTTGATCTGTGTGTGATTTTGACTACTCTCAAAGCAAATGCTTAATACACATGTTTAATGTCATCAGCCAGTAGATGATGCTGTTGGGTATGTAGTAGCCTAGGTTTGGAATCTAACAAAATATGACAGGACAGAGAGGTTTTAAGACAGTGAAGTTGTTGGCTTTGTTTTCTAGTGGAGCAAGTATTCCATCCTTTTCTTCTTTCTAGAAGAGCCACATAAATACTGCTGCTATTGAATTATTGACAGTCAGAAAGGAAGGTGATAGTCTTAAAGGCATACTCATTTATCTATCAAATTTTTTTTCATGGTTCAAAATTTTGTTATTTTTCTGTTACTCTTGGTAGTCAGGAAAAAAGATTAAATTTTGTATTGGCTGGAAAATGAAATATACTTTTAATCTAATATTAAAAATAATTTGCCATAATTGATATCTTGCAGAATAAAGAAGATCTCAAATCTGGAGAACCTAAAAAACCTTGATGTTTTAGATCTTCATGGAAATCAGGTACAGTACAGTAACTTGATTGCTCCTGTTTCTTGTGTAGACATCATGTATTTACTGTGTCTTTCACCAAAGTATTGTTTCATGAAGGGGATCTGGTGGCAAGTTTTGCAACTCCTGAGGTCACAGAAATCAGTAAATTAATACAAGGTGTCATGATGTTTATTTTGAATCTTTGTACTAGTCTCTTGTACTTTCAGTGTTGTAATTTAGGAAAGTTACAGCGATTAAAATGCTGAGTCAGCTGAGTATGATGGCACTCACACCTACACAACAGTAACCCACCACAAGCAGTTGTGGTGTAGTTAAAGTAATACAGTCTTAAAACTGCTATAAAATTTTTAGGTACAATTGGTTGCTATTTCTACTGTTGGTGGTCTGACAAAACCAGATTCCCTACTTATATGTAAAAGAGAAGAAGAACACAAGTTAGCAGTGTAGAGACTTATTGTTATAAGTGATGCAATAAGTTTGTGGCTGCTTGGAATACCATTAGTCAAACAATGTGCACATTGTACAGTGGCAGAGGCAGTCTAGGACCAGGTGATTCCTTTCTAGTCCAAAGATAAGCAAGTTTTTCTGGTTTTTTTTTTTCCTGTCTTTGAGGAATTCAAAATTTAAAACACCAATCAGCCATCCATAGTATTCGTTATTTTTGAAGGCTTAATGGAGAAATGAAGAAGGGAAGAAATGTTGTGTTTGGGATACACCTTCTTAGTGGACTAGTCCCTTGTTTTGAAGGCTGGGTTTTGTTGTTGTTTTTTGCTTATGTAATAGTGAATAAGGGAGCTCCTTTAACTATTTAAATTCATGGGATTATTATTTTTGGCAGTCTTCTAGTCTATCTTAAAAGGTATTTCTTCTGCATTGTAAATTTCTGAAGAATAGATTTCAACAGCAGAGTTGGCTCTGAGAACTTGAAAATATGTTTTCCCATGTTCAAGAATGTAGCAATTTAAACAACAGATCAGTGGAATTGGATCCAGACTTATCTCAGCGGTGTTTAGCAATAGGACAATATTCATTGAGCATTGTTAATTATGTACAGTATCTCTTATATATTACCTGTGATCCCTGATGAACACTGAACAGTTAAATCCTGTGCACAAGCTATAGACAAAGCATAGGAAATACACTAGACTAACTATTATTAACACAGTAATATAGACACATAGTATTGCATCATTCAGGGACCCTGCACCTGATTTTTTTTCATGCATGAACTTCTTTTCATTCATCTCAGAATTTTTTTTTAAAGATGCAGTTTTCATTTGTGCAATTTAATTATTGATGGGTGATTATTTGGTGCATAACAACCCTTTTCTGAATTTTATTTTGTAGTGAGGTATTCAAAGATACAAGCAAATGAGAAAATAAATAGTATTTGTGTTCAGTGTTTACCAGTAGACTTTGACTTGTGTACCGATTTCTTTTTGGTATTATCGTTGTATTACTTGATATCAAAAAGAAGTGATAATAGCTTGTATTATTTCTTACCTGATAGTCCATATGAAAAGCTGCTGTACCTTCATGTGTGCATGCATAATTTAAATAGGCAATTCAGTAGAGCTAATCTTAAAGCTTAGCAAAGTGGTAAAGAGTATCTCTATATGTTGCTGATGAAATCATTATCTTTGCAATAGCAGTGAAATACCAGGATTAATATTCTAGACTGTGGCATTCTAGCCTGTAATTCTAGCTGGGCAGACATCAGCAGAGGTCTGTGCTCTTCATGCCAACTGTCTGCTCTTGGTGTTGCTTTTACAAGTCTCTCTGTCTAAATATGTTCTTCTAAATACTGGTATTTTCTGTTCCTCTTGCTGTAATATTTTAGTATAAAATACACATAAATGGATAGTTTAATTAGCAGTTCAATCAAAAGTAGGTTTAAGACGTTATTTAATTTTGGTCTTGCTATCTACTTTTGTATGCTTTTTAATTGAGAAATTGCTAAAATATTTCTTATAGCAGCGTATTCCAGTCACAGACTTACACGTACAGCTATATGTATGTATATGTGGGAATTACCAACAAAATGGAAGGTTCTCAAACTGTTAAATAATGTCTACCTGACCTCTTCTCCTCTTCCAGGAGCTGCTAGACACTTTCTGCAGACTGGCACGGCCAGACTTGCACTGGTGTAAAGCAGCAGGAAGTTGCGTGTCTGTGACACCAGGCACTGTTTTACTGCTCTGCACCTCGGCACTGTTGGCCTCTTGGAGGAGGGGTGGTGTGCCTGGGCACTGAGTGCTAGAGGGGGCTTTCAGTGGTACAGCAGACACCAATTCTAACTGACAGGGAATTTTACACGTTAGTAGCTCTGGGCACTGCCACACCTTGGGGCTGCTGAGGTATTTTCCACAGGAAAACCTGCTGTCTTCTTTCTGCCACCCAGTGTGGGTTTCACTAAGAGTACCATAGGCATGTCCCTCGTGCCGTGGCTGTCCGTCTTCTCCCTGTGTGCAAGTCATGCATAAATGTCTGCATAGGTGCTGGAGGACAGTTCCCACACTGCCATGAGAAATAATTATCTACTTAGAGAGCCTTGTGTGGATCACTGGGAAATATTAATAGCAGGAAATGAACCCATACTGTATCACCAGAGCAATAATCAATGCCTCTGTAAAATACAATGTATTTCTAGAAATAAAACTAAAATTAAGGATCATTAGTTATTATTGCTCTATGACTTTTTTTTTTTGCTTTGTCATTATCACCTGAGCCTTTAAAATAGGGTAATAGGTATAAAAACAAGCATCTGACGGCTGACTGTTTACTGTAGTTCAGTCTTTGTTAGATCCCTCCATTTTCTAATCCCAGGAAGATAATTGAGTGTCTTTTGCAGATAAATTAAGGCTCAACCATGCGCAAAATTCCCGTATTTTGGCATACCACGATACCATCAGTGTTGGCTTGGTTTTATGTGTCTTCAAGGTTGCTGCTACAGAGCAGCACAGCTGAAGTAACCTGATTTCTGATGGGATAGAAGGAAATGTTTACTGAGTTTTATTGCAGGATGGCAAGAAAGACGAGGGTGAATACTTGTTCTGGATCTCTAGCAGACAGTAGCTTGTTTTCAGTAATTTGAAATTACTATCATGGTTTAGAGAAACACAGGCACACTATTGTATGAAGTTGATAGTTCACGTATACTTTTAAAAAATGTGTGTGCCATATATATATTTTATATCCATATAAAACACAGTGTGCATGTTTATCATATCTCTGACAGATTGCTAAAATAGAAAACATCGGTCATTTAAGTGAACTGCGAGTGTTAAACCTTGCCAGAAACCTCCTAACTGTTGTAGAAAACTTGAATGGACTGGATTCACTCACAGAGCTCAACCTCCGTCATAATCAAGTCTCTGCTATAGTAAGGAGCAAAACTCTTGTCCTTCTCTTTTTTCTTTTTCATTTATTTTTCTTTGTTTTTGACAAAATGCACTGTAACTGTAGCTTGTTTAAACCATATCAGTGTTTCAGATTTGTGAGATCTTGTGTTTCCCCATATTGTGTTGCTTATGTTGTTCTGCTGCAATATTTAATTCTACAACATAAAGGGGAAACGAACACATTCACTTTTGGTGTTATTTTCTTTAAATGTGATCAGGGAGACTGGATGACCTTTAAAAGTCCCTTCCAACCCAAACTATGCTGTGATTCTATGATGACTTGTAGTGTTTCAAATCTTGAAAGCTCATGATGTTCCCTGGGGAGGGGGGGAAGAGATTCTGAAAAGGCTTTGTGGTTCTAACATGCAAATTTAGATACTCTTCTTCCATACAAATTCATGTTCTAGAAACAAATCCTCTTGATTTCTGTAGGTTAGCTAAGCAATCAGGCTGTCTTTAATTTCTACTTAAGAATGTTGCTGGGGCAAATGCAGAGAAAATAGGTATTGATCATAAGATTAGAGTTTTCCAATGGAAGCTTTAGCCCAGCATTTTAAGTCTTCATATTCTAAAAATTAAGCTTTTCACTTTGCAATTTGAGCTGTAGTTCAGGTATGGCAAGTGGGTTATTGGAACAAGAGCTATTTAAAGTGAAATAGATTTTACTTAGATAGCTACCTTTTTCTGGCCTGCATAATTCTTTTAGTTCTTGGTCTGTTGAGCCTTTCTTTACTTCAATTTTTGCTATTTGCCAAATAGGAATTGTTTTTACATCTCAAAAATAAGAAATTTCTGCTCATTGCTGATTCTGTCACTGTACCTTCCCCTGTGTCAGTGATATTACCTAGAATTCTCTTTGCTCTTAGCCTCTGCTTTTTCAGTCCTCTCAGGTGCAACTTGCACTTCCTGCTTGCTTTCTGCTGTCTCAAGTGAAGAGTCAGCATGAAATTTAAATTAGTGATTTACGGACTTGGACTCTGTGCTGTATCTCAGTGTTTTAGTGTTTCCTGGCAGGGACAGTGTTTCAGAAGATGATGTTCTCTTCAGGGAAATACTTTATTTTGCTTGTTGGTCTGTGGGGTTTTTTTAACTGTTGTTGGTGGTGGTATCTTTTCGGGTTTTAACTCTAATTACATTCTAATGAAATACAGTTTTGTGAGTGTGGATTTTTTTGTTTGTCATTGAATGGTAATTTTAGCAAGTACAGCACTAACTCTGTGTTTAAGTCTTGGATGCATTACACTGTCTAAAACTCTAAGTAAATATGGCTCCTAAAATAAAATCTTTTTTCTTGTGTTAATGATAGGTGTTGTATTTTTCTGTGTGTACAGTGATGTGCATGTGTTTCTTTACTTACATTTTATTTTTTTAAAATGAAAGCTACATTCCTTTTGTATGGAAATTCAGATTCTTCTGCAATAGGAAATTACTGAAAATGCAGAAATAGGGAAAGAAATATATCATTCTATGTAAACAATATTGAAGATAGCTTGTTTCTGGAGCACTTGAATAGCTGAGGGAGGGGGGCTATATTTCTTTAAGATGAAGTTTAAGTTCATATGGTTGACTGTGCGGGTGGAGGAGACATTTTAATCATGATATTTTTATGATATAGCATGTAGCTGCAAAATATTCACACCTAAGCTCATGAAAAGAATTTGTTTACTGTGCTTTATTACTGAGCTACTGTGACAACACTCATTGTGAATCAAGCTTTTTAAACTTGATTATTCCTTCAAATGAAAGAATCTAAACTCAATTTTTAAGAGTTTGCTATTCTAAAATAATTAATAAAATTAATCTGATTCAGATAACTTCACTTATTTGGTGAACCTTCCTTATTTTTCACACACTTAGGGCAGGTCGAAGGGAGGTATAATTTTCTTGTGTAGGAAAGACAATGATCTCATTTGTCAAACAAAATAAGGTTCCATACTGAGCTCTCTACCCATTGCATTTTACTGTATTGAATAACTAAAGTTATCCAACTGGGTTGTAGTTGGTTTGAGGATGTAAATCTGAAATCATCCTTTACAATCCACTGGCCTAGGACTGCCAGTTTAGGGACTGTTTTTTGTCTTTGAGCTTTTCACTACAGACTGAAAATCCTTGAATCAGAAGTAGTTATTTTTATAAGAATAAACTGTAGTTGATTCAAAGCTGTTGGATTTGCAGAGGCAGTCCTGAGGTTTGGTTTATAACAGAAGCATCTTACAGGATTGAAGTGTATTCAGAGAGTCTGACTATTCAGGGGAATAGTAAGCAGAATAGATGATTACAAAGAGTCTTGTTGGCATCAAAAGCACAGATCTATACCATGAGTTATGAAATATCTACTTATTTTGCATCCAGTTGTGAGTTAGGGTCTCTCTTAGGAAGATGATATTTTTTTCTTTTTTTTTTTCTGGATGACTGACCTGCTTGTTTGCTTTGAGGTAATAAAAATTTATAATTTTGGGTTTTGTCATCTGCAGCTTGATCTCACACTTGAAGGAGGACTGGTCAAGGTGTTCACCATCTTTTCAGGAAAGAACTCCTGCCCGCTGTCCACCTCGCTATAAGACTTTGTATCAAAACTGAAGTAGCTGAAGGCTTTTTTTTTTTTTTCTTCCAATCCTACCTAGTGTTTCCTGTCACAGCTACAAGACTTGCAACACGTTTTATAGGACAGCAACACATCATGCTAGTTATGGAAATTTGTCTTGAGGGGTAATTAATTTGTATTCCCAAGTGATTAGTTGAAATTATTGCTGCTTAAGCATTACTGTGCACAACCCCATAATGCCCGTCTTCGTGTGTGTATCCACCTGTATCATGTGTGCCCACCCTTTTAGGCATCAGCACCAAGTAGCCTTAGGGACAGAGAGGATGTCCAAATGTAAATCGGTTGTGAACTCAATCTTTCCATGGTGTGATCTGGGAGGACTCAGAACAGCTCTGAACCAGGAGTTTTTGCAACTGCAGATTCGATCACATAAGCCCTGCTCATTCTATCCAGCAGTGACTCTCAGCAGCTTTGTTAGCTTAGATTTAGCATTTCAGTAGTAGGAGCTACAGGGTTTGTTTGAGCTGCCTTTGTTTACCTGTTTGGAATGAACTGTTCTGGAATGCTATGTACATGTCAGAAATCTGATGAAGGGAGGAAGGGTTGTAGGCTAAAATCAAGACACTGAGCTCTGATGCTCCTTTCCTTTTCCCAGGTTTGTGTCCACAGGTTTCAAGTTGGAGTATGGCCCTTGTTAGGGTAAGGAGATGCAGCCTTAGAACTGAGGGGTTAGGTGTGCAGTCTGGCTTGTGAATCACTGCAGACTGTGCTGTCTGGTATGGTTTTATATTTCATAAATAAAGTTTGATCTTACTTGCTGTGTTTCATCTTACTAATATTTGAGCTATTTGCTATTTAAAGGTTTTCTGCAGAGCCATTTAGTGGCAATATTAAATTTACAGTTTCTTATTCAGTAAACTCATACCTTCTTCTACATGTTAATTGTAAATGTTTTAAGGGTGACAGAGTCCTTCAGATCACTGTCTGACTGGAGAGTCACTGCCGTTTAGCAGTGCTAATTGCACTGCTGTATTGCACTTCAAAAACCTTATTTCAGCAAGATTTTTTTTTTAAGCATGTTTATCCTGCAGCTTAAATGCTGAGACAGCACCTTGGCTTATTTCCCAAAAGCCTGTTCAGAAAGCAGCAGTAGCAGCAGCCGTATCCTCCTTTTCTTTAACATCATTTGCTTTGCAAGTGATGCAGCGTGTTCTGCAGAGTGGGATCTGCACTGAAACACTCCCTTGCAGTCTGCATTAGGGAGAGATGGAGCTGCACGTTCCACAGAAATCGATGTTGCAGCAAGGTTACAGCATTTAGAAATGAAAGCATTTCATCAGACCAAGTAAAGGGGCTCAAAAGCCAGTTTCAGCTGCTGAATTTATGCCTATCTTTTCCTTCTAGAAAGATGTGGATACTTTGCCCTGTCTCCAGCGTCTCTTCCTCAGCTTCAACAATATATCTAGGTAAGGGGAATAGTAGTTTGTTTCCTATCAGTAATTTGAAGTATCCTACTGGAGCTGTATTTCATGAAAATTTGAATTCAAACACTGTGAGTACAGATCCTTTTTTTTCCCCTATCATATCAGATAAAAACACAATCAAGCCATTGTGTATTTTCTACTTTAAACATAAAAATTCTTAAAAACCTTTGCATTTAAATGTAGTTGTACTCTGAGTATTCTACCAAGAAACATATTTTTAATTAAAGAATGATCATACTGTTTATAGCGGTAAAAATTAAATGTGGTTTTGTAAACATGTTGTTTTGCTGTTAACCTAGTTGTCTGTTAAAGCAGCATTATGCAAGGTACAAATTATATTTAACATTCCATCACTGTATTTCTGGAGTTATGCAAACTGCTGAGTCAGATTCTGCTTGCAGTGGATAAATTATTTCGTGCTTGTATTTTACTTGTCCGTGTGCTAATAAAGTCTGAAAGGTGTGTTCATGGTTGCCTTTTAGACCAGATGGCAGAAGCAGAATAGCTCAACTCACAAAGCTGGGCTTCTATAGTTTCAAGTAACTAAGAGCATTTTGTTATAAATAGAAATGTTTGTCTTCTGTGCCTTTTCATATTAATGCATTTTTCAAGTCTGCCTTTATACTAGTGCCAGTATTTTAAAAAAAGCCAAGTGCCTGCATTATCTTCAGTTTGGTATGTCCTTTTTTTAATCCCTTGATCACCAGCAGCCTTCTTTGTTTAGAATCAAATAATTGAATGTGGGGTAGGGGAAGATGCTTCGTGTTCTAATTACTGCAAATGCCGTGCTGTTCTTGTGATATCTGCTTTCTCTGCAAAATGTACTTAGTAGGAGCTTTTATTGTAGTAGCTACTCAAACATTTTATATTGAGCTGCATTATGTTTTTTGCAGACAGCTCCAACCTACTTGTCTATGCTTCTTAGGTTCTTAAAGTACAAATGCTGTACATCTTAAATACTCGTGGCTATTAAACATTTAAAAACAATTCAGAGATGAACTGCAGGAATCTTTATTGTGTTTTCCCCTTAGTTAATTAGCTAGTCTTTTTATTTTATGTTTTAAATTGGCATAGTGAAGGGGGGGGGGGGTTAGCATTTTGCTTCTATTGAATCATTTCCAGAATTGAGGCTTGCCTTTTGTTTCTGGCTTTCTAAAAAAAGTCTCAGGTTGGCAGGAGCAAGGAGGGGACTGCAGTAGGTTGGCTCCCTTGCTGTCAGGGAGCATCACTGCAGTCAGGGAAATTGCTGTGTCTTTTTATGGACTTGGTGTATTTTGTGTAGCTTTCTGACTGCTTTCTCATATTTTTTCATGCAAATTTGTGTTATTTTTACGGTGTTCAAAGAAGGAAAAATGTTGTGGTTTTTCTGTGAGGTTTTGATAGATTTCTCAAAGTTTGTGATCAGTAGCTTCCTTCCTGGTACTATATCAAGTTTTTTGTCATTTATTCATTGGAGCTTTAGTTGGCCTATTGCTAGATCTAGTCTTAGGTTTCATGTAAGTTACAAATACTTATCTAGAACATACATGGAAATACATAATTTAGTTTTAATTTGCAGTTGGAATAGGTATAAAAAAACCTTAATGTTAAACAAAAGATATTGCTCTTATATACATTTTGTAGATGCATGTAGATTGATACGTGGATGGATAACTTTAACTCTTTCTTTACCAGCCATTATTTTAAAACAGACAAATGAAAAATTTCTTTTGATCACATTTAGCTTGGATTTTTTTAAATAATAAGCTTTTCCCACGTATAGCAGTTCTGAAGGCTAAAACCCCCTTTAATTCCTGATTTAGAGTTACGTAGTAGATATGTTTTCTACCAGGGAAGTGATTAAATATGCAAGTATATTCTTGACCATCTGTGTTCTGATGCTTGGCTTGATACTCTTTGAACTGACTGAAGAAGTTCTATGCAACCATAACAGCAGTGAACTGCTGTGCTCTATCTGACCATTCCTACACTCCTTCTAAATAGTTTTGTGTGCTTTTGAGTCACTTACCCAGGTTTACTCTGTGCCATATGGTAATTTGAAAATTTTTTTTCCTAAAACCATCTGTGTCTGTACAACTGAATTTTGTTTGACAAGCAAATTGGTGCACTAATACTCTAATTAATTTATCTGTAGGTGCATAGGAAAAAAACCCTGCAAGTGGAAACAAACAACAAAATTGCCAGAACTTGAATATATTTGTTACGATTTCATTGCAATATCTTATTAATGTTCATCTTAAAAAATAGCATTTATGAGGCAATGCTTCCATGGAAAGATTTTCTTATTCTTATCTTTGCGTCAGTGAAAATTCTTCGGTCTTAAATTGACACATACTGACATATTGAATTAATATTTCAGTAGAAGGCTCGGGAATGCCATTAAAAATAGTCACTATTTTAGGCATGAGGATCTACCACGGGTTTAGCCACTATGTTCTTTTCACCTCGTGCTTCAGAGGAGGGCTCAGAATGCTGCTGCTTCTCTGCAAAACTTCTAGTAAAAAAGGATGTGTTGGTAAGATAATGTAAGCTAAAACTGAACTTGATGCTGATAGGAAACAAAGGAAGTCCTGTTTATGGCTTCAGCCCAAAAAAATCTTAGCAGTTACGCACCGAAGGCGTTCATACCTGATGGCTGAAAACAGTATTTATATATAGAACTAGTTATAAAGAAGTGGGAGAAATCCCATTTTTAATTTTTCATGTGGCACAGGGAAGAGATTGCAGTAACATTTGCAGGAAAGATTTGCCACTGAGATTCAGAAAGAGAGTTATTGCTCATATTTGAACATGTGAAACCAGGGAAGACCATTTTTTAATCTTGGAAACAAAATACATATTTTCGCTGTTACACTGCTGTCCAGGTCAGCACTATGTTGGCTTTTTCATTTAGTCGAGGCATATGGAATAAGTTGGATACAAACTCATGTAATTCTTGTTCTTCATTTGGTTGCTGAATTGGAAACCTGAGAGAAGCAATGTTTTTAGCCTAATAAAAACAAGAAAGTACCATTTTTACTCAGCAAGATGAAAATTTATAAATACATTGTTAAATGCTTGAACAAAAGCAGGTGAAGGAGAATGAAAGATTGATGATGGTTACATCTGTTGTCATAGGTAGTTTAGTCATTAGAAACATGATAAAACACAAGTTTTCTTCTTTAACTAAGTATTTTTTGAGCATACAGTTCCCTCTCAGGTGTTCTTTCAGACTATAGTATGTTTCCTTCCTTCTCTATTCTAGAACTTTTCCCCTTTGTGCAACATGCTTTTAAAAATTACTGCAGATGTGTAGAGAAAGAACAATTGTGTCCCTAAACGAGCAGGTTATAACAGATGATAAATGTTCCTGTGTCCTGTGAATGTGTATCGCTGGTGCAGATGGAGCTACAGAATGCTCTGCTGTTTAGAAATGGCCACATTCTGATATGAGGCAGGAGAAGTGGGTTTGTATCCCTTTGGCAGAGGGGAGAACTGGATGCAGGACTTGGAGCATGCACACAAGATGGAAAATTGATCTATACTGAAAAGATTTCCAGAAAACACTTTCTGATAATTTAGCCCAAATTTGTGACTTATTTCTGTGTTGCTGAAATTACAGTTTTAGCAAAGACGATTTATGTAAGAAGAACGGGAAGGAGAGGTGGTTGTCTCCTGCAGGAGAAGGTCTTTTGGAAAGAGAATCAGGCATTCCACTCGAGAAGATTGACTGAGGCAGTCTGACACAGCATCATCCAGAGCTGCTTTGTATTTCCTGAGCAGGTTAAAGGCTCATTTGTGGTGAACAGAGGCTGAAGAGAGAGCCTTGAAACGTGGCCTCTGATTCCTGTCAAGTGGTCACCGCTGGGCTCCCCGTCCCAGCAGTCTGCATGCTGGGAAGCAGACAGAAGCTTGGTTGTAAAGGATGCAATCTGTTTGGGAATGTAGCACATTAAAGCTTTACTTGGTTTAGGATTGGGATACCAGTGTGATAAATACAGTATATAAAGCTTTCTGCATGGAATTTCTAAAGCTCTATTTTTTTAATATGTGTATACAAAGATGTGAAAACAGATTTTTGCACTACTGTTTCTTTTGAAAATCGAGCTGCTAATAGAGCAGCTAAAAGCAGGATAAAGCAAGCACATCTGTTTTTAGGTCCAGAATGAATGTTCTGGCATGCTGAAGCAGTGAGAATTTCAAAGCACAGCAGTATGTGTAAGTGGAAGGTCTTGAAAATGCACCAGCAAGCTTTCAACTTTTCTGTCATTTCCGGAAGAAATTGTTTTTATTAAAAATGTGTAAATCATATGTAATGAAAGAAGTACTGTTTGGTTAAATGTTTAGTGGTAGGTGCTTAGAATAAATATATTTAATGCTTTCAAATATAATTGCACTTAAAAATAATTTTAAAGACCGAAAATTTTCAGATAGTTCAAGCAAAATGTGTTCTAGCTCAGCAGAAATTCAGATTTTGGGGGGTTTTGTTCTAACATGTTTGAGTTTGCCTTCCTAACTTCTGTGTCATTTGGGAAGATTATCTTTTATCTTTAGGACATATTGAGTATATATTTTAAGTAATATGTCAGCTTGATCTTCCAAAAATGTGCTTCCCTAAGTTTTCTAAGGAAACAGGATCATAAAAAGAAGCAGAAAATAATAATCAAACTTTAACTACATATAAAAGCCAGCCAATTCTTCAGATATCCTAGGAACTTTCACTCTCTTTGTCACAATGTACACATAGTTCATTTTCCATTGGTTTTTAGGTTGTTTTCATGCACTAAGCACAAAAGCAGTAATATCTTCCTCTTTACTGTCACTTTTCTGCTGTGCCCTTTGAGTGTACAGTGCAGGAGCTACTTGCATGCTGGACTAATTGCATGAAAATAGTATTGCAGCTTTATTCAATGTCAGTCTTTGAACATCTGTGCTGCATGTGGTTTCTGATCACTAAGGTCAGGGCATACTTAAGTTTTGACTTAAGGCAGACTTGACTTTTGAAGGCCAAAGGACATAAGGATGGGTGCACAGTCATACATTTATACTTTGTAAAAGTGTTAGGGAGTCTTATTTATTGCTATAACTGTTCAGCTTTATTTTATTAAAATCCAGTTAAGTAGCTCTCTGTTGTTTAAAAATACTATTTATCTGAGCTGCTTTCTTTTCACATTTCATTTTCAATGAAAGGAACACTATAGAGGTTATACATCTCTAAATGCATTTTACACAGGTCAGTTATTTTTTTGTCAGGTAACCAAATCTGATGTTTCTAAGAAGCCAGCAAGTTAGAGTTTGTAGACTGAACTCAGAGCGATGGACTAATCTGTTTTGAAGATAATATGATTCTTCTGTAGTTGTTTTGCTTCCAATGTTAATGATGATGCAAACATCTAGGATCATTCTGTGATATTTGTGGTTGGCTTTTTTTCCTTGTGTTTTCCAGGATTTTCATGCTGTCTTTGATGGCAAATATACCTTGTATTATATTTTTGGAATATGAATTTCTATGTATCATATGTATCAGGGGGTTAGATGAAATATTCCTGTAGTTCTCCTTATTCTGCCTCTCTTTTTACTTGTATGTGAAGGGTCTAAAAAGCTTAACAGCAGCAGCTGCTGCTATTTCAGAATACTTGCATTTATGATACACAGTGTTGATGGGTGGAAGTGTTTCAGTACAGTTAAATATTTATGTTCTGTCTTTAAGAAATAAAATCTTCCATCTCAAAATTATTCCTACTCTATGACATTAAAACTTTAAACTCTTTTGGTTACAGTTTTGAGGATATTCTGTGCCTTGCTGATTCCTCATCTTTGTCAGATATCACCCTTGATGGCAATCCAATAGCTCAGGAGACATGGTACAAACACACTGTTCTCCATCATATGATGCAGCTCCGACAGCTAGATATGAAGAGAATCACAGTAAGAAATTTCTGTTTTCATCAAACTTAATAGATACTTAAAATCAGAAGTAAAATGCAGGGTTTTCTGTGTATATGTATATATTAAAAATAAAATATTTTTTCTTTAGTATGGAACTGAATGGTGTGTAGACATTACAATATTTAAAACTAACCCTTTTCTTTAGTTCCGTACAAAGTAAGGGTTTTCTTTTTTACTTTGTTTAACATGTTTATTTTGAAGTGCTAAAACTCTTCAGCAGCAAATGCTGTGTGTTTAGCTGCTGTGTGACATGAGAGAGCCTGCAAAGCTTTTGGTTAGAATTTTCCTAACAGTCTTTGCTGATTTGTTGTATAGCTGAGAAGGAACAGTGTATTTCTTCCAAAGGAGTGGTCTGTTTGCCCTAAAAATGCTGCAATTGATCTTTTATTTAAGAATTTAATTGGTTTCTTTAATCTGCCTCCCTCGGGAAATCTGGTGATCACACAGTTTGTGTGTGTATTTCTCCCTTTCTAACCTCCTCTCCCTGATCATTTCTGTTTCTGCTGCTCAAGTTCAAGTGACCTTGGTAAGGGAGAGAGGACTTGCAGACAGCTCAGTCTCCTACAGGCTTCTTGAAAATTCACTCCAGAGGATGAAGAGCAATCACCAGGGTCTTACCATAATGCCACCTATTTTCTCTTTTAATATAGGAATGGTCTTGCTAGTTCTTCCATGTCTACCCAAAAGTGATGTGTAAGCATGATTTCTTACCAGAGGAATCTGTCCAGCAGCAACCAACAGTGTTACAGTGCTAACTTTTTTGACCAGGTGCTGATACATACACATTCTTTTAAATGCTCATTTGCACTGTACAAAGGCTGTAATGCATTGTAAATTGCAGCTGATGCTTTGTCATAGAGCCAGTTAGGATGAAAAATGTAACATGTATGTGGAAAACATGAATTTTAAAAAGAGAGTGCTTTGGGATGTGAGAGTTTTGCTCCCAGTATTGAAAATACTGAATACTTGTTTGTTCACAGATATTCTAAGCATCAGGGGGTTTTATATTTTGTCTTTATACTGACTTCCTACTTGCTGATTGCTTTGCTTTTAAATACTTGTTTTATCAGCATTATTTCAGAAACTTGAGTTACATAAAGAAAATACCTCTCCACCTTTACCCTGGTCAAGAGAGGAGAGATGCTGGTAGAAATCAGTGGTGGGAGAAACTGTAGAAAGAGCTCAAACTCCTCTTTAGACTCAATGGGATCTGTGTGGGGGAAAAGCTGTCAGAAATGCACAGCCATGAGAAGAATTTAATCTGGGTTTGCACCTTGTTAAACATCAGAGAATCAACCACAAAGACAAAAAGTCATAGGAAATCAGTTGTGCTGCTCATAAACCTACTTGTAAAAATAATGTTTTACACTCTTTATTTACCTTCTGTTTCTTGAACCTTTTAACATTTTTCTCCATGTAGAGGCTGCTGCATATTTTCTCCAATAAAACCTGTTACCCAGATAATCATATGACTTAAGAAACTGGGATTTAAAGAAAAATAACAAGTATCGTGGGATTTGTGGTAAAATTAAAGAGCTGGCAATCCCAAATCCAGCTATTCTGCCTAGGACTGCAACATGCTGTTGCCATCAGTTGTAAGGGTAGATCTAACCTGGTGGGGGAATGGACATGCAGTGTTGAGTATGTGATTTGCTCTCTTGGTTACTGTAAGAAACGAAACTAAATTCTTAATTACATTTATAGGATCTTTTCTTCATCGGCCTGAAGAGCATTTAGGCCGTTTTGAACTTTAGCGTTGCTTTGTCTTGTGAAAAACTGAGAGCTGGATGATCATTGGGTTTTTTTCTGACTAGGAGTTCTTCACTAACTTGTTCAGAGCTTTAATGCTCAAGAACTGAGTTTCATGCAATTGTTAGTTCTGCTTTTAACTTTTCTTTTACTGAAGGATATTTTCAAAAGATTGTATGAGACTTGGAAGCTTCATTCATGTTTGGTTTCAAGAAGACAAACACACTTTAGTGCCAGGCGTTTTCCATGGGATTCCCTGGAGAAAGGGAACCCTGGGGCAAAAATTTGGTGATAACTGTCTCTGCCGTAGGGAACTATTCAGAAACACAGAGCTGCCATGAAAACCAAAAACACTGTACTTGGAATAAAACATTTGTGCATTGTAATTGTTCTAATACTGTTGAAGTTGGGGCAGATTTACCTTTATGCAAGGGATTGTATTTTATTATGAGAACTCTTACACCCTGACCTGTGTGGAAGCTGATGTTTTCTTAGGCCACCTCATTCCTAAGCCATTTTTGAACGAAAGATTCAAGCTCTCAAACCACTGAGGCATGGACCCAGTGGTGGTGAAATCAGTGGAGGTTAAGGACCTGTAACGAGCTTCACTTGTTCATTGTCCAAACAAGACGATTTTCAGGTGAAAACCCAACCACTTTGTGTTGTGTATCTGAAACATCAGCTCAGTGGAAATCTTTTGCTTTCTTGACCTTTGGTAGCTCAGTCTAAAGGCTTAAAGACTGGGCAGGAGGTTGAATTAGTGTGGCCAGACAGACTCCTGTGTGTCCCTTGTGTTCCTGTCAGTAACTCACAGTTACACCTTTACCTCACCTTAGCTCCAAGCTATGGATGAATGGCTCAGTGGAATGGGCTTGTGGTGCCTTACAGTCAGGGCAGGCTCAGGTTGTGTTTGTGATTATTTACCTCGGTTAACTGACCATAATGGTTGTTCTTCTGGGCACTGAAGCTTTTTCACCCTGTTTTGTAGTTGGAATTTTTTCAAAAGTGGGCCTGCCCAGTGGTTCTTTCGGTTTAGCTGGGAGCTATTTCTTTTCTTCCACTCTTTTGTAATAGTAAGCAGATACCATCTGTGATATGTAATAAAATATTTAAATATGATTGAAATGTGTACATATTCCTTACTAAGGAGTTATATAACCAGGAACATTTGCTATCCATCATTTCAAACAGACTTCCTCGAGAGAATTTGCTAAGTGTATATGTATTCCTATATATGTGTGTAAATATGATATATAGTACAAATTTTTGTAAAATGTTGCCAGATTGAAAGACAAGCTGTGTCTTTTTAGAAGTAAAACTTTGTGTCTTTTCATTGAGGTTTTATATGTTTTAGAAGCTTAAAGTAGGAGAGCTGTGTTTGATTTTGATTATTTGCTTAGACATTTCATTGCTGATCAGGGAGTAAGTTCTACTGCTTTATCCAGAACAGAATTCATTACTGTATTCCCTCACTGCCGTGAAGTGTTCTGAGGACTTTTTTGGGGAGGGATCCCTAATTATTTTTTTCTTTCCACCGGAAAATAAGACACTTAAGTGTGACTTTGTGTTACTTAAATCGTGTCATTTGTTGAAAAAAACTTGTTTGAAGAATAGCAAGGCAGTAGTGAGGAGGAATACGTGCATTCCACTGCGGTCTTTTCCGAATCCTCTCAGATTTTGCTGGAGTTTCCCTTTGGAAGTCTGGCAGTGCTCGGCGCTGCTGCAGAGCGCGCGGGTGGCGGCAGGGGGCGCCATCGGCACGGGGAAGCCCTCACGGACCGTGGCGGGAACGAGCCCTGGGAAGCATCGCCGCCTTGGCCGGAGAGGAGCGGCTCAGAGGCGGAACCGAATAACGAAGGGAAACCAAGGATCCAGCGCGAGAGCTCCAGCTCTTCCGAAATCCTTTCTTAAAGAGAAGGGATGATAGTAAAAATGAATTGTAGCAAGGTTACATAGGGTTTTGTTTCCTAACTTTTTTGGTACTCTGGGGGATTTTTTGTGGGTTGCTGGGGAATGTGTTTTTTAAGATTGCTTGCGTGTGTTGTGTAAGATTAATCAAGAAATGTACATGGATTTGATTTCCGTAAAAAGTAGATCTGAGCCTTGATCTTTATTCAGAGTTTTTTCTATAACTCTGCCTTTATAAATACTGAGTAAAACAAGGATGTATTCTATTTTTTTGGCTGCGCTAACTTCTTTTAGAAAAGGATTAGTGTTTTTTGAATGTCTGTAATTAGGATAAACTCTTGATCATGGAAAAAAGTCTTATTCAGTCAATACTCTTGTCAGAATGTAATTTGCATTAGTTGATTTTGATCTTTGTGTGATGACTGTGTTGGTAGGGAAGGTACAGGACTGACTTCAATGGGGGCAGTAGACCCTCCTGCATGGAAGACAGTGTCATAAGGTACACGTCTGGACTGGATTAAGGGAAAACGTTGAGAAACAAGATAGAGTAAGAAGAGATTTGTAGAAGCTGAGAGAAAACTGATTTAGGGAACTTTATGGATGATTGCATTAAAGTTTGGGAAAAAACTACAGCAGGTTGTTTTGAAAGGAATAAAATCAATGAGGGCTAATTTTCTATTAATGCAATTTTGTTATCTAGTTCTCACCTCCCCCCAGTGTGAAACACAACACCAGCTCAGTTACTTTGGAACTGAGTCTCTGATGAATGGCCAGATGTTTTCTGCCAAATAAAATGGATAGTTTCTTCTTCCTCTTCCTTGGTGGTAAAACTAGCTTACATTTCTCTTCTTTCTGCATACCAATTTCATATAATCAAACTTCTAGGAAATGAAAAAAGTCCCTTAATTTAACACTTCTAAACATACTTTGTTATTTGATATGTTCAATGTGTTGAAAAGTCATTAGAGAAGATGAAGACAAAAACATAATAAAAAGCTTTTTTCTTTAGGAAGCCTGATTAAAAAGCATAGATACACGATCAAATGAAGAGATTTAATTAAAAAATAAAAATTCCCTGAAACAAATCTATCCTGCTTTCTAAAGAAAGGTATCACTAATGTAGTTTGTTAGTGTTTATCTTTTAAGACTTGTTTTTTACACAAAACACTAACACGGTCATTACAATGTAAGACATAATTGGGATAAACAGCTATAATGAGAATAATGTTTGTAGTTCTTAAAGTTCTGAATCATATCTTGAGGAACAGCACATTTTTATTTTGCATTATTAATGATACATTCATATTTGTGACATATTACCTGCATGGGGTTTATGTAATGATTTACACAGCCTGCCCCTGAACCCTCCCATTCAGGTGTTGGGTTTCATTGTGTGGTATTTTGTTGCTGTGACATCTAGAAGGCCTTCTGTATCTGTGTATGCTTTTGTTGTGTTATTCCATTACTGGTGATCTTCTTTTAACATGCACTGGTGACCTACTGAGGTCCTTCTAACCTGGATTATGCTGTAATTCCATGACACTAGCCACTTGGAAATACCCTGTTTAGGAATAGCTTAAAAGCCCAGTAGCAGACGAGGCTGCCAACAGAACTTCACCAGCAAAGGGCTACAAGTTGCTCTGAGAATAAGAAGAAGAAGAAAAAAAAAGTTAGGGGCTTTCCAGTTAGTGTTCCAAGGAAGTTCTTGTGTACGGTTGGGTTAGAGAAGCTTGCTGTGTCCAAAGCCCCAGGCCTTACTGTGCATTGAGGTACTCCTCTTGTTTAATGTATGATATTAGGGTAAAGTCATGGAGGCACAGTTTGAAAATCTGTTGTTTAACCCCTTTTCAGACTGATGCCAAAATCCATGGTGTGTCAGTGGGTTTCAGGGGGACTGTACACAGATAAGAGTAAGTCTGCTACATGCACTGAACTTCTTATGCTTTGGAAATTGTTTTCTTAAAAATGTAATGGCTGTGCTAAGTGTGAAGTTCCTGTTTTATTTTCTCTTCCAGTAAGCACTCACCCATGTGTTTAAGGGTTCTTGCAATGTTCTAAACATAGCATGTTTTATTTATGTAGAAATTTTGACATGTCCATATGTCTTAATGGCTGATGGTAATTTCTGTTCATTTTTGTTTGTTAATTTTGTTAACATATAACTTTTCCAGAAAATGAAAGGTTTGGACAGGAACTTTCTATTTTGAGGAAATGAAAACACTTTTCATATGTGCTGGGAAGACACTTCAATAGAAACGCCCAAATGGCATGTAAAGTAAATCAAAATAAGTTAAAGTATGCTTCCCAAATATTTGTGTTGGAAGGACTCTACACTTTTTACTTCATAGTGAACATTTCTTTTGTTACTTGGAAAATATATGTTCTAAAAATACTGTGCTGGGAGAATGTTTAGACTTCTGTAAACAAGGGGCATCCAACCTAATATGGGTATATCGCAGTATCAAATTGCTGTACCAGGAAAATGAAGCAACTTCACTTTCATTGTTCAGGAATCAATGGCTTTCTTCTTGGGACTTCATGATTAGGCAATAATATTGATGAGACATGATGCTAATGGAATAGCTAACTTTGAAAAGGTTCTTTTCTTCTTAAGTTGTTAATTGAGAAAAGCCAGTCCAGAAACAGTTTATAATGAAGAAAATTAATCCTGGATTATGATTCAAGCATAAATAGAACCCAGCTTTTTTGCTTTGTCTCTTTTTTTACAAAAAAAAAACCCAAAAAACCCAATCCTGCTAATTGCAAAAACTACTACAAAGATACAAAGATGTATTGCACTGTCATATCTAAAAATATTTTTCACTGTCATACCATGTGCTTTATACTTTTTCAAATGCTCTTACAAATATTACTTTTAACTAGCTTTATCTTCAGCATTTATATCTGAGTAGTTATCTATTTATTTTGTTTTTCTTGATTCATTTATAATTAATAATTTTATAGCTTTTAATAGTATTTAGAAACATTCAGATGATAAAAATTCTAAAATTGTGTTAAAATGAAAATTTAATTTTCAAATACCAACACAAGAACATAATTTATCAGTAATACTTTTCAGAACTGGCTTAGTTCCTCCCTTTAGGAACTCATTTTTCTTTTTTTCATCCAGGAAGAAGAAAGACGTATGGCATCTATTGCAGCAAGGAAAGAGGAAGAAAGGAAGCGTGAAAGCCATAAACAGACCTTGCTTAAGGTATTTTGTATGGCTGTTCTAAGGTTATTGTAAACCAGTTTACATCAATGATTTATATCCAAATTTCTTTGCTCCAGATATTACATTATTTATCCCAATATGCCTCTGTCTATTTTTACAACTTCTACAGTGCACTCAGTGACTGAAACTCTGCTCAGTTAAATATGTAAGGTACACTTTAGCAGAAAGCCCACGTTGAACATGAGTGTGATACATGTCAGTGGATGGCAAACTTAATTTTCGTAAATCCAGGCTAAAGTAAAGGACTTCTCCAGTGATTTCACATTCCTTGGTCTCCCATTTTCGAGTGAACCCTCTGACTGCAGCTATGCAGAGTGTTCTGAAGTAGTTTTTCTGAAGTGATTCCTTTCTGTGGATAGAGTGAAGAGGCCCTGAGGCCACAGCCAGTCTCCAGCTGTTGTCTCTGTCAGCAGAACTCTTATCTGTCTTATCTTCCAGCCCAGCTGGCCTGGTTGGTGCTGACACACACGAGACAGAAGTGCCCCACTGGGGGAGACCCAGGTGCCCTCCAGAATGCTCTTCATGGGGCTGCTGTCTACATGAGCTGTGCTGCTAACGGGAGACCAAAGTTCAAGAATCTAAGAGTATCTACATTCCATTTTCTGTGTGAATATCACCATTTGTCTCCAAATTGTTTTTCTTTGGGAAAAAAAAGGGCCTAAATTTTTTTGTCAGCCAGTAATGCCTATACAAACAATCACTTTTAATTTGGAAGTCAAATAAACAAAAAATGTTCATGTCCATTTAAATTTCCTAGGTAAAATCAGATTTCCTGAAGGGGATTAGACTGAAAGTAGTTGCAGGAGGCTGTAAGAAGTGGGGGGTGGTTTTGGGGTTGTTTAAGCAGTGTTGGGGCTTGGTTTTGGTATTTCTTCTTTCCCTCTAAGATATTGATGTATTGAAAGTCAGATTTTTCAGATTTGGAGTGTTGGTACCATTTCTTAGTAGGATAAAGAAGTGGAAAATTAGTGAGTAAGTTTCACACATGGCATTGTCTCATGCTGTTGGAAATGTCTCTCTGACTAGAAAAAGAGAAGTAGGTATTTATTTGTAGTTCATGTTCTTAACCATTGATGTAACGTTTCCTTGTAGCAGAGGGATTGTCTGTCTTGGTGGCCTAGATTTTGTGGTGCTTTTTGCTAGTGGAAAATTCCCTTAGAAGAAAAAATATTTTTAATGCCTAGTGCCATCACTACTCAATTTCAATGTTACATTGTAGACTTTC
This sequence comes from Falcunculus frontatus, assembly GCA_013398115.1. Classification (NCBI taxonomy): domain Eukaryota; kingdom Metazoa; phylum Chordata; class Aves; order Passeriformes; genus Falcunculus; species Falcunculus frontatus. The sequence goes on from VZRV01005199.1 coordinate 2,424,331, forward strand.
ATTTAATCAAAGTATATTTCTTATTTTCAAATAGTTAAATGGCATAACAAATACCAATATTTTTTTGGTATGATTTGATGAATTTGTAGTTCTTTCCTTTGTAAATGGGTTCTTATGTTTCAGGCTTTTTTCCTGTTCCACACATTTGAATTGAAGGAACAAATATGCTCATAGATACAGTGTCCAGCAAAAAAAGTTGTGAACTATAGATTTCTTCATAGTTAAATCTGAAGAAAATATTTAGAGAAGTGCGTTCTGCAATTTTTTTTTACCATCACGTTTCTCCAACATTTCTTACACTATATGAAGTGTAAATGAAATTATAGGCACTTGTTCAGTAACAAACGGTTGCTGTTTTCCTGTATGCACTGCATCAAAAGTGTTAATTTCAGCAATGTCATCTCTTCTTTTTCCCTTGCTGATTCTTGTCTGCCCAAACAGCAGAATTTCTTCATCGCTTTTTCCAAACTATTTTTTTATTGCTTCCAACCCACTCTTCTGGGAAAGTTTGGGATGTACTTTGAAATGTATAGAGAATGTCACTCCTTTCCAGCAGTGGTTGAACTTAATATTTACTGGAACAAGAGAAATTTATTGCTAGCAGAATCTTCACACTCGTAAAATTTGCTTTTTTGTAAAATGAATTCATGGAAGTTTTTGAAGTTCTGTAGGAATCCAGCAGCCCACAGCTGAGGCCTAGCAAAACTGTAGAGCTGTATGGTAATTGAGGTTGAGACTCTCACCCTTGAGAACAAACAGAATTTTCTAAAGGTTGTTCTGATAAAAAACACAGGGAGCTCAGTCATCATGGAAATATGTAAGTGTTGAGCAATTAGTGCTCTCTAACCAGAGAGCATCATCATAGCTCCCTGGGCAAGTGGAACATGAAATAGAGTTCTGAGCTCTTTAAAATGGAAAAACTTTCAGAAGTAGCAGTTTCCATGTCCTAAGTAGCTTAACTTTGTGCTTTCATAAATTGTGGATTTATTATGTTACTTTTCTTGTTTCTTTATTGCAAATTATGTGAAGTTGTTTGCTGGCAGTTATGCAAAATAGCACTAGAACGCTGCGTTGATCTTAATGCATAACCACCAACCACTGGTATAGTTTCTGTAATTTGAAACATTTAAAATGTTTTGCTTAAGCTGTATGATTCAGAACAAACGTGTTAATCCTGCTCTGTCATGACTTACGATGACTTGTGTATCTTGTTTCAGGAGAAGAAGCGGTTAACAATTGGTAACATTGCTCGGCAGTGGGAGATCCAGCAGAACCGAATTGCTCTTGAGGCTTCTTTAAACAAAGATAAAGAAAATGAGCCCTGCCAGATCAATGGCAGTGCTGCATTTGTATTTCCTGAAGAAAGCAGGTATTTTACTGGGTAATACTTCTACCTGTGCATGTCTTAAGTTCCTGGTTACTACTTCTCACCTCTGAGATCTTGCTGTATTTCATTATCAAAAGTACTATATATGCAAATCAACCCTGAAAAGGTGGTTTACTAAGCTTTTGATCATTAGTAATAAGTAACATGTTTAAAAAGAAATATAAGCAACTCATTGCCTGAAGAAGTGCAAACTAAATTATTATGTGATTTTGCTAAATAAAGGACAACTTCATGTTTACAAGAAATGTTAAATATGAATTCCTGAGCCTTCTTGAGGCTGTTCATTTCCTTAACAACTTAGATTGTTGCCTTCAGTTTAAATGAACAAAATGAAGATGTATGAGCATTATGAAGATTTGTGACCTCTTTGTGTATCAAGAAGTTTCATAGTTGTATTCATGCTCTTAGTTTGAACTGCGGCATCTTTTATTGGTCTGCTTTCACACCCATGCTATTTTAACAGTAGCAGTTACCAGACTTAGTTTTATTCTCAAGATAATTTTAGTATTCTTGGTTTAAAATATGTTAATTTTGGTTCTTTGCATTCAAAAAGGTGGCCACATGGCCAGAACCCACTGCAGAACTTAATGAACAATATATGACTTTAATTGAGTAAAACCAAAGTAGCACTTCAACCTTGGCTAGCTCAGACAAATGCCTGAAAAAATAGTCCGCACAAATTCAAGAGCAAGTACAGCTTCCTGCTGTCCCTGGTCAATGCTGGAAATGTCAGGGATGCTCACAAAGTCTTTGTCTCTCACAAGGGGAACCCATCTGAATTTCAGTCTGTTATTGGCTAGAACTAGTTCTTATCTCTTGGCTAGAACTAGTTCTTATCTCCAGTCAAGTGCTACATCTTTTCAAACATTTTTTCCTTAGCATTTTTAAATTGCCATCATCTTTTCTATTCTTGTGCTTCCAAAGCTTTTGCTTGAATGCATTTAGCCACTGCTTTCTTGCCTTCTTGGTTTCTTTGCCATTTCAGTGTTGATAATCCTCCTCCATGACCAGGTCAATGTAACTATAGTAGTTTGACTGTTGTTCTGTTAATGAACAAATTCCCATTGCTTGAGAAATGATGCTGTTTTGATGTACGTGTTTTATCATAGGAGCTCATCTTTAAATTCTTCACTAAGCAATAAAATTGCAGGTAAAATTCAGCATAGATAAGTGATTAGAGCTTCACATGTGAAGTGGTGGCCTCTCAACATTTTCAGTTAGGTAAAATTTTAGAGTTCTGATTGTTATTGTCAAGAGAACATCAGTCAAGTGATCGCTATTAGTCAAAATACATTAAAAAGACTAGGAATGTGGTAAAGAATAAAACAATAACAATCATTACATAATTTTCTAAGCGCGTAATTCTTGCTCATCTTGAGTTCTATGTACACTTTAGGTCCAGTTAGCTGTGTGTATCATGTTGGAAGTAGGAAAAAAGAGATAAGAGTCGGGAATACCTGGATTTATTGCTTGATTTTGAAATTGCTCTTTTGAATTGGAAAGATCACATTATTTTACAGAAATGCTTGAGTTACTGCTTATGTCATAACTTTTACATTTCATGTAGCAAACTGGATGTGAAGGGGACATTGCTTAAATAAATATATTGTTTGAAGTTGTGTTTAATTGTTTGAAGTTGTGTTCAGATATCTGAAGCAACACGAAATATGCTAGGTTAGCATTCTGAGCTAAAATTTTTAAGCCAATTATTAAATATGAATGGACTCTTTATTTAGTTTGACCCCACCACCAACTCAAATACACCCAGAGCCTTTTTGCTGAAGAAGTAGAACATATACAGTGTTACTTGATGGAAAAAGGGTTTTCCAGCCTTTAGTGTATTTGAACCAGATGGGGTACTGAAAATGAATGAATGCTTAGAAATGCCATTGTATTTGACAGTTGAGATTTGGTAAAAGAAAGGACTGTTATTCAGTAGAGTGATGATATTATTTCAAAATCATCTCATTTATATCACTGTATTTTTATTTCCTCTGCAGATCTCTTGATACAATCCTGAGCAGTGCAGTACAAGGCTTGTCTGTTCTAGAGTCTCATTTAGTGGAAGTGGAAGGAGACACTCTTGGCTTGTATGGTGCTGGGGCACTGGAGTGCCTGGATCGAAACTGGAGTGTTCAAACAGCTGGCATTATTGCCACAGTTTCCTTCATGTTCATAGAATTTGATGAAATTGTTCAAGTGTTAGTAAAATTGAAGACAAAATTTCCTAATTGTGTGGTGAGTATGCCTCATGTTTCAGCTCTGAACAGCTATGGAATATGTATTCTTGAATAAAATCTTACTTTGGCACAGCCCCCCCACTGAGTGCTTTTGTGTAAATAGATACAGTTATTAATTGCATATTTTCTTGTGTTATAATGCTAACCTTGATCCTTAAAAATCAATAAAATCAATAAATTAAATTTAGATTTCTTTTTCAGCTGGTTTTTATTTCTTTTAATTGCTTTCACCTACCTAATTATTTTTAAGTTGCAAAACTTGTGTGTAGATACAGTAGTGTTGTTCTATAGTGTTGTTATGGATCCATGGTATCAGGAAGACTTCATCTGCGTTGTGAGTTCAAAGATCAAATTGCTGATAGGATAAAAAGATGAAGATGAGAAGGAATAGCTAACTAATTCAGTACAGTTCTTGAAATTCCTCAGTTCTTTCCACTAGACCAAGTAAATGAGAAGTCTCTTCAGTATGTCTTTCTTTTTTCCTTAGCCATTCAAATCAGTCATTTTGATGCAAATGTTAACATAGAGATAACAAACATAAGCAGCTTGTAGCTCAGATTGATTGGCTCTTGAGCTCCCTTCTGCTTCTCAAAATTTTGAGTATAACAAAACTTAATGGTTTAATTGAGATTGATAAATTTGTGGGGAGCTTAACATAAATTTTTCTGTCTTAATGAAACAATTGTTTCACTGTGGGTGGGGAAAAAATTGTGGACGATAGCAGAATCGCAACTAAGTTTTTATCTTCACCATCAATTTTTCTTCCTTCCTCTTCCCACAATAATGCTACTGTGTAGCATACACCGTGCTCATAGGAGCATTAGTGAAGGGCAGGTATGAGTTAGACCAGCACTCTGTGCCCAAAAAAGGCAGAATATTTTAAAAGCATGTATTGTACTTACTTTTATGTGTAGATGTTGCAGGTGCTTTACTTGCAGAATTAAAAGTAAACATTGTTTAAGTAGTATCATTGCTTTATGTAACACTGAAAATATTCCTGCTCTAAGTAAAGAATTTCTACATTGCTTGGGGCTTGTACTGCTGACATCTCTTAGTATATGGAATACAGGAGTTGGTTGATACATTGATGTGTTTTGCTACGGAGACCTCAAATGAAATGAGCTCAGTTGCTTCATCAGCCACACGGCTGTTACAGTTCGAAAATTGAATGGCACAGAGTAGGAATCACTATGTTCACTCTATTGTTTTCTTATTTAATTTATTGGGGTTTGACTTTTTTTAGCACCTGAAGTTTAAGGAGACAAATCTTGTGGCTCTGCAGCAGTTCAATGCATTGGCTGAGATGCATCGCATGGAACAGTTGACAGTTGATCCTCAGGGAAATCCAGTTGTCAACTTCACTTTGTGGAAATCCTATGTTCTGTTCAGGCTGAACCATTTTAATCTACAGAAGATAAATGGAGTGAAGGTAGGATGGTGTTGCTTCTTTCTTATAATTGGTATTACAGGATAAATTAGTGTTATTTTTAAAAGAGCAGATGAATTCCTAATAAAATAAGCACAACCCTCTCAGTGTCTTCTCAATATTAAGGGGGAAAAGATTTAAGTAGACTTCACCATGTAATTTTTTCTGCAATTAATATTAAAATTAATAATGTTTAATAAAATTATGTGAAATTATTATGAAAGAACTGCACAATTTTACCTGGTTTTAAGAAGCACTTGTTTATTGTTTTTTGATAATATCACAGTGCTGACGTTGAATACTTACGCAAAAGTGTGTTTGACAGACTCCTTAGTAGTTTATTGTATATGATTATTTACAATTGCCAGTGTTACAAAATACCATAGAGTCATATTTTCTGCTTTAAGTCTGTCACAGGAAAAGTCTGTCAAATAGATTTTTATTTTTTATTTTTCTGCTTGCTATATACAAGATCTTTAGTGTGGGTTTTTTTGTTGGGTGTGCGTTTTATGTTTAAATAAATAGAAAGTTAGGACGCTAATATTGCTGTGCTTTGTACTTTGTATTCCCTTTTACATCAATTGAAAGTAAATTTATTCAAGCATATAAACCAGCTATTTTATACTTGGGCTTTGATCATAAAGGGGGTGAAAATAGTTACAATGCAACACAATGTTTGAATGCACATTCAGTTTTAAATGCTAAATAAGTTTAAGAGATGTTATGGAAGTTAATTAGAGCAAAAATAATACACAGCTTTAGCATTTAGATCTGGTATTTTAATTTGGTCATCATCATATGTTTTGGATTAAATATACTTGTTATTTGATCCAGCCAAAGCTGGATGTTGTGGTTTGCTTGGTTTTAGTTGTATAAAACATATATTAGTTGCTTAGAAGAGCAGGAGTGGGTAAAGAGCTTAAATGAATTAACTAGCAAAGAAAGGATGGATGGAAATAGGACTCACCCCAACAGCACAGTATCTTAAAAAAGAAAAAAATAATGTGATAGTCAGTAATCCCATGAAAAATACAGAATAACTTCGAATTTAGTACTTTACTGAAAAAAATGCTCTTCAAATTTGTTTTTTAAAATATAAAGTTTATTTCTTTTTTTACTACATCATATTTTCAAAACCAACACTAGTGATTCAGATGAAAACAAATAGAAGATAAATCATGCCTGTTTGGTCTTCATGGAGAAAGTAACACAAGTGTTTAAGTAGACTTTTTGTTATAATCTCAAGGTCAACAAGTTCAGTCTCTGAAGGAAAACTTTGTATTTAATAGTTCTTGGGGATTAATTTAGTAAATGAAGCACATGTAGCGCAGCGTGATTTTATGTAGGGCATATAACAGATCTCAAATATGTATGGCAACAACATTTTGGTCCTCAACAAACTTTTTCAGCCAGACCAGACTACATGAAGATGTGCATACAGAATTTTTTTCCTAGTGTCATTAATCATTTGAAAAGTGTCATAGCCAAGCAGAAGAAAGAGATGAATTTTGATTGCTGTTCTTCATTACCCTACAGCAGAATTTATGATATCCAGATTTGCGGATGTATATTACCTATTAACAGTAATAGAAAATTCTGTTTCAATGTAAAGAATACAACCCCTGAAATGATCCTCAGACCTTAGATCAGCCCTAAATAACAGCTTCAGATGACAGAAAGGGAAATATGCATATTCTGCTATTCTGATTACCATTTGTGTGCAATGTTTGTGGTGACTATTGTGTTGTCAGCTCTGAGGTACTCAGAGTTGCAAAGTAAAAACAATATATACTAACTGAATTAAAACTAAGTAAAGTGCATAACTCTAGCACTTTTAAACTGTAAAAAACCTCTTTAAAAAACCTTTTATTTTCTCCCCAGCCTTCCTCCTCCATTCCAGTTCATATTCCAGGCTAGAAGCTGAGTGTTGGTCTCCCCCTAACAATGATTCTGTCCCTTGTCCAAATGTTACATTTACTAACTGTGAAGGAGCAAATTGTCCTTATTGAGATACCAATTGAAGTTTTTCCCAGTGATAGTAATCTCAGATTAATTCTAAGTCATCAAGGTTTGAAGTTAGCAAACCCTCCAGACTGCTGTCCACCCAGTGGTATGGAATACAGTGTGACAGATGCATCCCTGTCCCTGAGCTGGGCCTGCTGGCACAGTTGATGCCTGTTCTGTGTACTTGGCAAGGAGCAGGCATAAAGCCTTACATTTATGTGATACTACCGTTATAATCTTTTTGTGATTAATGGAGCAAACAATGCACTGCAGTAAGATAGAGAACATGAGTTTTTGTGAGCTGGAGAGTGTATTCAGCATTGCTGTCTCTGTTGACCTGGTCCTTATGCTTCTCTTAACATAAATAAATACATTAAAATCACTTATTTCTCCAGCAGGCATTTCTGCCTGCAATGGGCTTTGTTTCCCTGGCTGCCTTCTGTGCTCTTTGTTTTAGACCTTGCTTCGGTTACAGACTGTTCAGCAAGGTCATCTATTCCTAGGCTATTAAGTAAGACTTATTTAATTTTAAGTGAAAATGAACAACTCCAGACACTGTGAAAATGGAATTGACTTTACGTTCTAATTTCCTGATCTCCGTTTTCACTGAGTTTACCCATGCATTATGCTGTTACAGTATACTTCAGGCAAGTGTAGATTGTATAGTGTCTAAACATTACACAAAAATACAATAAAAGTCTGTTAATGTGGGTCAAAATTCCATTTTACTTACACATTTGAATAACACAGAATACAAAGTTTGTCTGGAAGTGCTTAGTAAATATTGTGAGTATTGTAGTGTATTTAATAATGGGTTGCTTTCCCAAAGTATGTTATAGGATGAATAAAAATTAAATTTCATCTAGAAGTTAAGAAGTCAATGAGTAAGTTTCATTGTCCAGTGCTATCCAGGTCAGATTTAGATGATCATAAAGATTGCTTCTGCACTCAGTACAAAGCCAGGAGTCCAGAAACTGTGCCAACAAACTTTTGGCAGTTGAAGTCAGTTCATAGTCTGGCCATCAGGGTGGGAGAAACTCAGGCCATGGTCTCCAGAGATTACAAGCCAAGACAAACAAAAAATAATAACCACCACCACCACCAAAGAAAGAATCCCTTCCACTTTCTTTACACTTTTCAATTTTGTGTAAAATGAATCCTGAAAATTTTTCAACCATTCAAAGTTAGTTTAAAGAGACAGCTGTAACTTAATGTTGAAACAACAGTATGGTAGACATTTAGAGAAATATGAGTGAACACTTATTTGCAGGAGCTGAAAAATGCAGAGAAAAATTTTTCCCTCTAAAGATTCTCTTTCATAAAGCCTTTTCTATAATGCTGCCAAAATAAGAGAGTCTATAAGTTATCTTTTTCACATGTGCGTGCCCGGAATCTTTCTGTTTCTCCAGCATAACTTTATCAGAAATTTTCCAGCGAACCTTCTGTAAGTGCATGCAGTACGGACCAGAATAAATATGTCTGGCCTTCAGAAAATGAGTGTAAGGAACCATTCTAAAATTCCTCATTTCTCAAAGACTATCAAGAAGCACAAGGTGTCGTGTAAATACATTAAAATATCCAGAATTACAGGAAATAAAACAAGCACCAGAACCTCATTTGGTTTCTTCTGAAGTACTTTTAAAGTGCCAGTAAAAGCAAATGTATGTTTTGAAGATGTGCCTGCAACAGATCTGTGTGCAGTCTTCTGTATAACAAATTTCAGTTAATTCTCAATGTACATATGTAATGAAATATGAATGTGCTAATTTTGAAATGTAATTTTTTTTCTTTTTTCTTCCCTTCCCACTCACTCACAGGTTACTGAAAATGATATTGTAAAGGCAGAAAGGCTCTTTGGTATTCTGGCATATGTGGCATCTTCGGAGCTGCCACATTATCGCATACTTTCATTATTTGGAGAATCCAGGTAAAATACAAGAAGCAGAACTAGAGTTTGTCCAGAACATGTTGTTTGACTCTTCTGCACACTGTTACGATAAATTCTTTTTAGGTAAAAAGATAAAAATTTCACAAATACCATCTTCTAGGAGATAGGTCCTCTGCACAATGCACACGTTACCATCTCCTGGTCCACGTGGCCAGTGGTTTTCACAGAACTTGTATGAAATCTGCTGAGGAGATGAAAAGGCATGTGCACACAAATGAACTGTGTGTTCAGTTCTCCATTTGTACTGGCATTGGTGAAGACTTGTGGACCTTTGTGATGAGAACTGGCTATTTTTAGTGGGTATTTTATAGTGGGTAATTAACGGTTAACAGGTTTAAGAGTTGTACTGTAAAAAAAGGTGAACCCCCGTATTTTTTGTCTTCTATAGATGAGTACCAAATAAAAGTTAAAGCTGCAAGACTTTTTGTTTAGGAGATGCTATGTGATAAATATCAAAGTCAATTGTTTAGAGACAAATTAATGAAGGGACATCTAGAGTCATATGTATTTCAAATAACTTGAGAATGCAATATACTTCAAAGCTCAAAAGTGTATGTTCCAAAGCAGAATCTACCCCCTCACAATAGCTAGAAACATCTGCACTTAAAAATTTTCGATAATTAGGACTGTAAATCTCATTTCACAGGAGGAAGCAATTCCATTATCTGCTGGAAGGAAAGGGAAAGAAATCTGGGGTTGGGAGTGAGGAAAGTAGTGATAACAGAAGAAGTGGAGGGGAAAGCACAGCTCGAGCAACATTGAATTACATGACAAAGGATTTTCATATGGAAAAACTTGAGGTAAAATATATAATTACAAAGTATTTACATTTTCTATTGGGTAACCTTAGGCTACTGCTCATTGAATTTATCTGTACATCAAGTTCCAGTTGTGCTGTTGAGAATGGTGGTTTTAAAAGGTAACTGCTTAACATATTTACATATCTGATCAAACATTTCATCTAACTGATCTTTTTCTCAGAACACTGGAAAATGCTCAGTTTCTGTCTTTGATGAAGGGGTTCCTGAACAGTGCCACAGTCTCAGAAATACATTCTCACCTACAAGCCATATGGAGTGAGCACAGTTTTTTTAGGAAGAAAAATGTGTATTGCACATGTTAGATTTTCCCTGAATGAATTGATGAAGAACACCCTCAGACAACGCATGAGATAGTGCAGGCTGTAGTAATAAAAAGCTGCTTCCTAGCTTTTAAATGAGCTACAGGAAAATAAATATATAGAAAATGTATTGGGTTTAATTATTAATAAAATTGCAAGCTGGCTTGTTTCAGACAAGTGCATCAGTCACGCTTGTTTTAGTTTGTGTTTCTGATCTGCTAACTCTTTTGCTTGGGCAGAGGTAGATTGTTCCCAGGGAGAATATGATTTTTTCAGCCACAGTCTCCCTTTTGAGCAATCATCGTGAGTTCTAACTGTATGCACTCTGCTTCCCACATTTGTCCCATTGTTTGCTTTTTGACTATGTGGAAATACATAAATCCTCTAGTGCAAGAAATTAAATCAAGTTCAGTAATCACTGAATTCTGTTATTCCATTGTGGTTTTGTTATCTCAGATCCACAGCATAAAAAGGAGACAGTGGCTGCATGTGTGGAGAGATTAAATTAAGAAAACATTTTAGTCTCAAAAGCTGTGATAGTAACTCTTAAATCTTTGAATGGCATGGAGTAAGAAGACAGTGAGGTATTCCTGTTGTCCTTTACCATGGAACCAGACCTATAATAAAATAAAATAAGCTTATTTGTACCATCCATTAAATAAATGCGTTGTTTTCTCTTCCCAGTGCAGCAATTCCCACCTTGTTCATCGCTATAGCATCGTGCATGTGGCAGCAGGTGCTGCAGGGTGTCACAAGAGTACATCCTGGCAAAAAGGATTCTTTCCAGCTCCCCAGCAGCAGTAAACTAACATAATAAATGTGGCTGAATAAGTGTATTGCTAAAGATGACAGTCTTGGATCTTTGATTAGTAATTTGGGGTTTTAGCTGAAACTGCTGGAAAGCATTTTCTCGGCTTTATTATTCGTAAAAAACCCCTTCTGTTTCGGCGGCCTAAAGCATGATCTAACATTTTTAACAATGCCACCATTCAAACTAGTTAGATATTTAGCTCCAATGTAACTTATTGTTCAAAGCTTAAGGCATTTAATAGAAACTTTGCAGAAGCAGGGATTAATACAGTTTGAGTTACTAAAATGTAGAGCTAGTAGTTGCACAAAGCGAAATATCTTTTTATTATTTTTAAAGGTTCGTCTCACTTCAGTATCTAATGTAATACACATTAGGAACTAGCACTTACCAGAGTGTCTGTGGAAAACTATGAGTACTGCCATGTTTTTCTATGACAATGTTCTTACTAGGGCAGGTGGAGAAACATATGCTTTTCAACTGTTGTACTCTAAGGACGAAATTCTGGGAAGGGAGAGAAGGAAAAGTAGTTTAGTGCTTAATAGTTCCTGTAAATTTTCGCTACTATGCCAGAAAGCAACAAAACTTGTAATGCTGTTAAATGATATTTATATAATTACTTAAAAGTTAATTTCAGATAAATTAATGACTTAATATAGTATGAATATTATCAATACACTAAGGTTCTGTGGCCACACTCGTAAAAGCTTGACACAGACCCTGTGCCATGAAACTTAAAACCAAGAGGAGAAAGTACACAGTAGCACCTGCCTGCTAATTGCTGTGTTCTTTAATTCAGTCAATTTTTGTGCGGGGCGTTTTTGGATTTGCTCTTGTTTAACCTTTTTTCCCGTTTTCTTATACATTGTGTAATTTTTCTCTCATGCAGGAAATCAAGGAAAGAAAAACATTTTGCCAGACATATATTGAGAACTTGGTGAAAGAAGCAGCTGACATCAATATGAAAAATGAGTCATTACAGAAGCTCTGGCCTCAGATGTTCATTGAACTTGTCAGAGATGCAGTGATGGAAATACGCAATAAAAACTCCTACATGAAGCTCTGCCTCCAGCGGATCACTGATCAGAAACAGTAGAGTCAGGGCGTCTTGTCTTGCAAGCTTTTGGTTCAGTATTCTGTCATGTTTTACAAACATAAAACAATGGAGTATAAAATTATCATCACTAGGGCATACTTCACTTCCTCCCCCAAAGGGATGCCTTTATATCTTAATTAACTCTTAATAGTTTTGAAAAAAAAGTTTACTTTCATACTGTTTACCAATGCTTCCTTGGCTAACTAAAGTGATAACATAGAAATGACTTGGTGATTGTTTTACTTAGTTCTTGTTTATTTTCTTCTGCTACCTTTGATTCTGTAGTGCTACAGCATTGATTTTTAAAGAACAAATTTACAACGCTTGCCTTATTTTTATCGAATGCTTTTCAATTGTCACTTTTTTGACTGCTGCTGTTTAAAAAACCCAAGAAGAGTAGCTAATTTTTTTACGACCAAAAGCTAATAAATTATTTTTGCACCCTGAAGTCAATGAAGAATTAATATTGTTGTTTAATTTGTGAGATTATAGAACACTTTTTCACATGCTCGGAATATTGACATTTAATGAGCCTAATTCTCAACTGAACAAATTGCCCAAACTTGATTTCAAATGTTTTTCATTAATTTCACTAATAAGGTTGTGTGAATTGTTATAGGTAAAATATGATTTCAAGGTATACTCACTTGAGCTTTATTTTTATTTTGTTGAAATGTTAATATAATTTATTTTGTTTCTTGATTACTAACTTATTAACTTCTGAGGTTTGCCAAGATCAAATAAGCTGAAATGCATGCATTACATTTGGTAGGGAGACTGATGACTACTATTCAGTTGTTATTCATTCCTGTGACTGTGTGAAAATTTCGTAATATCAATAAAAAATTCTTCACTTTTAACCTTCACAGATACTGTAAAGAAGTACTGTGTGCAAAGAAAAGACTTCTCCTTAATGCTGTATGAAGAGATGAGACACAACTTGCCTCAAAACTGCTGTGAATGAGTAGAAAAAGCCCCGCTACGTAGTACATTAACTCCCACAATAAACAGCTTACCAGCTTCTGTCCAGAAATTGAGTTTAGGAAGCTTTAACAAGTCCAGCTGATTGCCATGGATAGCATTCAGATGCAGGTAGAAAGTTGTTCCATTTAAATTTAATTTTTTTGTTCCATTGTGTCCTAGCTAAAACAATCCAAAACTTTTGTGCATTTTTTTACTTAATTAAAATTGTTCTTGTTTTACTTAGGTTAATTTCTAAAAAAGAAACTAAGGGAAACTTCCTGCAAGGCTTTGTATGGCTCAAAAGTAAATTTATTTTTAAACTCTATCTAAAAGATATTTTCTCTCAAAGCAGAGATGCAGATACAGTTTAATGAGTTTTTATGCCCAGAAAATCATGGAGTTATAGAATAGTTTGAGTAGCAATGGACTTTAAATACTATCTAGTTCCAATGCACTGCCATGGGCAGAGACACTTTCCACTAGACCAAGTTGCCCAAAGCCACATCCAGCCTGGCCTTGAACATTTCCAGGGATGGGGCAGCCATAGCTTCTCTGGGCGACCTGTGCCAGGGCCTCACCACCCTCACAGGAAAGAATTTCTTCCACATATCCAATCTAAATCTTCCCTCTTTCATTTAAAGCCATTCCCCTTTGTCTTATCACCCCATGCCCCCTCCAGCTCTTTTGGAGCCGTCATAGGCACTGGAAGGTGCTTTAAGGTCTCCCATGCCTCTTCTCCAGGCTGAACAGACCAAACTCTCTGAGCCTTGAATGAGTAGCAAGAATCAAGTGGTCATAGGTATTTCAGAGAGTGCAGTCTGCTTGCCTTCAGGTCAAGCTGGGGCATCTAAATTGTCTGAGAGAAACCCTTTCCAGAGCATGTGACAGGTTAACAGTGGCATGGGTACTGTTAAAATGCAATTTTCCCTTTGGTTCATGTTGTACTTGCAGGTAGTTGCTTTTCAGTCTGCAAAATGTAGTGGAGGTTAATTCATTTAAATTCTAAGGAAGTGTTCGAATTCCTGAAGAAACTGCTCCAGCAGTTGATAGAATTTGATAGAAACAATCACCTACCTGGGCTTTTTGAACTGCTTCATGGAATTTATAATAAGATTAGGTTTTTTGATGGGATTTTTTTTCCTTTCCATTGGATGGTTGCACTCTCAAGTTTCATGGTGCATTTTATTAAAGGAACAAATTAGGGCTCTGCAAGATGTGAGAAAAGGAGACTTTACATTAGAGAAACAGCCAGTATAGGAATGATCATGCAGTAGGTTTTTGGATCCATCAGTTACTTTACATAATTTCTGTGCCAAGGGGGTGGGTGGAGCAATTCCAGCTTCTGCATGGGGACAGAAACCTCGGCAGCTGTGTGAAAGCGCAGAGCTCTCATGATGATGTAGCTGGGACAGATGGGCCCCTTTTGAATCAGATTCAGCAGCAGTAAAAGTGGAAAAAAAAGTGTTTTAAGAAGGTTGTATTGGTCTAGAGGAACAGGAAGTCCTTCATGGGAAAATCAAGAGAAAAGCCAGACTTTCTGATATTGAGGCTTTAGAAGCATAATCCTGGTTTGAGGCTTTAAGGTAGGGTCTTGAAAAAATGAATCAGAGGATATTGATGGGGAGTTGAAGAAACATCTTAAAATGCTCTGTGTTCCCAGTGGTCTGTGAATACTGCCAGTTTGGACTTTTTTCTCTAATAGCAGCTGTTTCATAACAGGATTGCTAAATGGCTGAAGTGAGGGTAGGTAGGCAGCTACTACAAATTAAGAAAAGATTAATATTGGGCTCATATGTTCTTTTCACATAAAAACAGTAGGAAAAAAAGGAACTTACTTATTTACTAATTCTTTTTAGGAAACAAGTGATGGATTAAAGTGATGTTAGACCTAAGAGTACATAGAATTTTCAGCAGATGGAGGATCTTAAAATTTTAGCATGCTATATGTTGTTTATGTGGTTACCCAAATTATTGTTAATTCATACAGACTCATGAGATACATTCCTGTAGTTGCTTGTTAGGGAGTTCCCAAGTACCTAAAAATGTGAAGCATATTTAAACACAATATTCTTAGATGTTCTGAAACTTGAGTGCCACGTATATGAACTTTCTGTGGTTACAGGTGTAAATTGATGAGTTAAAATAGCAATTGATACTGAAGCTGGGGACTTTATAATAAAATCTTCCAGTCTGAAAGCAGTTATTTTTTTCTTCTTCAAAAGCCTTTAAATGTTGCATAAAACTGAATTTTGATGTTGTTAATATTTCACTGATATCTCATCCAAAGTGGACTGTGATCCTCTCATGTAGCCTGACTTTGCAAAAGACAGGAACTATTACTGTAAAATATCTATATGTTAACTAGAAATCATCTTGAGGGTTAAAAAGATATTGGTTTAAGTCTTTTGAAAACTTTTTGGATTGATTTTTGGATTATTTATGCAATTTACTTATTTCCTGAGACAAATTTCTTCTATGTCCAGACAAAGGTAGATGACGATGTACGGTATTTTTTTCAGTTTCAGTTTAGCTGTCTCACGCATGAAGGCCCCATTGTGTCATGCAGAGTCACTGTTTCTTATGCAACTGAAATTTGATCTTCAGTAAGGAGACTGATGAGGAGCTGTATTTCATACATTCCTTTTTATATAGGATCTGAAAAAGTAATAGAGCTGCATATTTGCTGCCACAGTGGAGCAGGGAGAACAAATTAAATTGATGCAAACCAAAAGCTGATGCTGTCAGTTATGAGGAAGAAAAAGGTACTGGGAAGAGGTTTTAACTGAGCTTTAATAGAAGTAAGTAACCCTGCTGCACTGCCTGGGATCAAGGGATAGATCTGAACCCAGAAACAGCTGAAAACTCTTTTCCATTATAGAAAAGTGAATTGTCTTGTTCCACTGCTAGATATGTATTTTCATCAGGTAAACTACTTAAAATAATGACAATAATTAAAGGCCTAACCTATTAAAACAGATCTGCAGATTAAGTTAGGCTATTGTGGAAGCAGTAGTGAATCCTCAATCTGTGTATACATTCCATAATTTCAGGACAAGTGGATGCTTTTTATTTTAACCAGAGCTATGGGCTGTAAAAGCGACAATGATACTTCCAGATGCATCCAGTTACTTTTTATCATAGCAACACATCAGGATGAATTGGGTTTTGTTAGCTGGTTTATTTAAAGAAGCCAAGGCAAATATTTGCTACTTCTTATTATTAAGCAATATTCATAAAGATGTGATTTAGATTGGGAGGTCCACGTGCATGTTCAAAAACACAGTTTGGTTTGACTGGGAAAACAGCCTCCTTGGATGTTTTTCTGTTTCCACATCACACAGACTCTGCTACATCTTGAAGCCCAGTTCCAGTGAAATTATTTTCTTTTTAAGTTGGAGGCATCAGATTTTTGGAGATTTTTAAGACTTGGTGTTTTGCTATGCATGTGTAGAACAAGGAGTGGGAAAGAGGAAACTGGCTATCATTTCGTTCTACTGTCTGGTAAGGTGGCTTTTACTCCAAAGTGAATACAAACGATTTTATTTTTGCATACAAAAAAGGAGATAGTGTGGGCTACACAGACTTGAGATAATCTTTCAGAAAGCTGAGAGGTATCTGCTTACACACATCACCTCAGAGCTGGATTTTCTTGAGTATGAGCTAAAAAATTGAATCCAAGGGATTGTTTATTCAACTCAAGTATTAACTTTGTTGGCAAGGTTTGCTAAGCTTCTGCTCTCAGGGGAAGAAGGAAAAGCTCATCTGGGGGAACTCTTGTCTCTGTTTGCTGTGGTGAAAACAGCATTTCTTCACAAACTGTGTATTGGGCCTTATATGCCATACTTCTGTACAGATGGAGTGGACAGACACTTCTGCTTATTGTATCAAACATCAAGAAACACTGATGAACAACTGAGAAGTCTTAATGGGGGGAAAAAGTGACTCTTGTAAAATTCTAAGTTGTATGGTTTTGGTGGGGTTTTTTTTCAGTTATAGATAGGTGTATTGCAAGCAGAAACAGATTTGACTGACATGAGTACACTGAGTGTATGAAAAAGTAGAAAACTGAAAGTTAGAATATTTATACCAAATCCAGCATTAGAAGCATCCAGCATGCCCAAGAAACATGTTTGTACAAGGTAACCCCATATTCCTTACTACTGATACATTGGCTTGAGGAGGCCTTTATGGGTAGCTGTTTTATCCAGCTTTTTGGAAAATCCAGACTGATGGCTTTCTGATTGCTGTGGCCTTTGGTTGATTGGTACACTATAACATAATGTAATAAGATGTCAGAATCAGATTTCTTACTGATGCATTGTGTTGGTTAATGGCATGACAATGCTTAATCCCACCTTTGTTGCAATCTTCCCAATTAGGTAGGTACTTGCATACTAAGGAAAATCTTGTGTGCAATCTTCATTCTTATATAGTGAATGGCATCTGGTGTATCACTACATCCATAACTTGGACACTTTCCACTTTCAGACAAATTATTCCTTTCACTTCTGTTTGAGTAATATGGGTATTCCAGAGGTTAAATGCTGCAATTAGCAATGCTCCATTTTACACTTAACAAAACTGGAACTTTTAATGAACACTGAGCATGTCGTAAATAAGTTCATTCTTTCTGGAATTCTAGACATGGATAACATGAACAGGATGAACCTTTTCAAAACAGCGAGAATTATACCTTTCAAGAGTACAGGTAATAATGAAAAACCTTTCTGTATGTAGTATTGAGCACTTAACACTTCAGCACAGGAGAAGATATCCTGGAATGATAATGGCTTCCACCTATTTATAATATATCATTAGACAAGAGATTGTAAACTTGATTCTGACTAGAGTGGTGAAGAAATTGTGACTGTGAATGTGATGTTTGTCCTACATGTTCGCATAGTCTAGACATCTTACTCGTTCATGCAAGTAACAGTGGTCACATTCAATAAAAGAAATCATTGGAATATGTAGAGAAGCTGTGACTTTACAGTGATAAATGCTGAGTTCATTGATTAGCTATTATATTACAATTAGAAATTATACTGTGATACAATATGTGCTGTGGTTTGTGTTCTATATGGATATGTAGCACATTTGCTGCCTATTTGCATTAGGCTTCAATGATCTGTGCTTCCTAATAAAATAAAGAAATCGTTCAGAAGAGCAATGAAAGAAGCACAGAGTAGAGCTTTTTTCAGTTTTTCAGCACTGACAGTAGAGTATATTAAGCTTCATACGACTGTTGAATCCTGGGTAAAATACTCGTGCTGGAGCTGAGAGTCATCTGACTTTGAAGCTGTGTGTAAGTCCCCTCTGCAGATGTACTAATGTAAGGTTTAAATGCAAATTGACATGCTGGTGAAGGTTCTGAAAGGTATTTGCATTGATTTATGCTCTTTATTAGGATGCATAATTGAAACAGGAATAAGCTAGATAACCTATGTGAGCTAAAATCTTGATGCTGTTGAAGTTGTTGCAAGATTCCCAGTGATTCGAGTGAGAATTTTTTTTATATATATGGCGATGACAGTTGTGTCTCGGATCTCATTCATCTAGCTTCTGTACTGGCTGGAGGAAAATAGACACTTCTACAGTGTAAAACATCTGATTTATTTTAGATGCCCATCTTTTCAATGAAGTGGAGTTGCTTTTTCTTTTTTTTTTTCCTTTCCCTGTTAAGGCTGTGGGGATATTCCACAGATGTTGATGTCTGCAAAGGTTTGGATTTGTACAGACGAGCTCCATCCTTCCTACCTGTTGTCTGCTTCCCTCTCATGTGATTCAAACCAGTGTGTTCTTCTATGCCAGTCAGAGCCCACAGAAGCAGCCCACTTTAAGATGAACAAACATGGGTTCTAGTCAGATTGAGGGTAAAATCTGAGTGTCCTAGACTTCCAAAATGAGAACTGCATGCCTCAAATCATGCTAGACTTCAGTGAAATCTAGATCAGTAAGTCCTTTTGTCACATTTGAAGAGACCTTGACAGCTGGCACACAGGTTCTCTCCTTTGCTGGTTTGAATGCATTTATTGCCAAAGTGGGAGAGTGCCATGTGGGTAGGGTGGGAGACTGAATTGGAGTAGACATTGTTAGACAGTAGATAACTGCTTTTTCACTCAAAGCAGTGCAATAGCATACGTCTGTGAGTAGTAAAGTGTTGCAAAATATGTTAAATGTTCTTGGTGACAAGCCAGAAATACGTGTGTTAAACATGTCAAAATAACCAAGATATCTCATTTGTTAGACACAACCGTTCCTCTGGTGCTGAGCTCACTGGTTGCAAGGCAGCTGCTGTCTCTTGTACAGAGATTGTTACGTGCTGGGCAACTGTAAAGAAAGTACGTCATTTGCAGATAGTATGGGTGTTCAAGTTGTTGAACAGATTCTTCATACATTCTGCAGAGTATCATTCTCAGTATTTTCAGATTTATTTAAAGGAAAAAATGCTTCAGAGATGTGAAGGATTCTTTAGCTTTGTTGTTAGGATTGTTTTTTAAATTGCGCGAAGGTGTGTATCGTTGATGCTTACAGAAGAAACCAAAAAGGAACCATAGGTGGTCTGAGAAAGTTGTATTATTTGCTCTTTCTTCTTTGTTGGTACTGAACTTTTGCCCTTGCTTGATGATGCTGGCTGTAGCTCACTCAGGGATTAATCAGAGGCTGTGTCAGGAAAGTGCTTTAATAGATGTAGATGTGCTCAGGGCAGTTTCCAAATTCAATCAACATATGTTGCAATCTAAGATTAGTAATTTTTCACATTTTCACACCTTCCATCAGCACCTCGCTTCAACAAACTTTGTTGTGTTGCAGGGAAAAACTAGCCTTTTGATAATGTGCATCTCAGTATGTGATTTATGAATGTGTTTGATGTCTTTCAGTGTAACACGAGTGTCAGTTGTAAAGATTCTTATGTCAGAAATATTTAGTGTAAGACATCTGTGGACTTTTACTACTGACTGGCTCTCAGGTTTTATTTCAGAGACACCTCCTTATAAACTACACTTGTCAAATTCCTCCAAATTGGTATTCAGAGGAGATCATAAGATAAAAAGCCGTGTCTTAAGGAGAATCATGCCCTCATGACCTACAATTTAACAGGAGCAAAAGTGAAACACTTAGTTGCATTAGATATCTGGTAATGAGCTGACAAAGGTGTTAGGGTAGCCAGGTGCTGTTTATCTCATCTGTACTGTGTATTAAGTGTGGGGCAGCTATAGAGAGTGAGCAGTCTTGTGTATTTTTAGAGGTGTGACAACTGTTATGAGAAGCCGAATGCTTCTTAATTTCCCCTCCCATACTCCACTTAGGAGACTCTCCCCACCCTTTGTTTCCAAGCTGCAGTGTATTCTGTTGTTATTTAGGGAAAATACTGTCAGCATTGCTTGTGGCTTCAGTGTTTGGCCCACAGAAGGCAGGAACAGGCAGCTTTTTCCTTTTCCCAACCTCTACAGTGGGGAAGAGCTACAGGGAGGCTGTTGCTTAACTGGCATTAGTTATTGGTCTAAAGCTGAAGTGGCATAGCTGTATTTTGTGGAGAGGCTGAGAAGAGTGCTGTGGGTACAGGCACCTGTCAGTGTGGAGAAAAATAGTTCTAGCACATGGAATGTGAAATTCAGTGGTATTTTCTTTTCCTGGCTCTTTTAGAAGAATTTTTTATTTCTCTCATTTCAATTGAATCAGCAGATGAGAGAATCCATAACTTGTCTGCCACTAACACAGACTTCATTAACCAACACTTTCACCTGTAACAGTCATAGGTCAGGTTTATTTACTTTTATTTTTTAAACTAGTTTGTCTTATGTTCTAGGGAGAAATCATGCCACTGTTTTGGGGTCTTTTTTATTGCTCATTACAGTTATAGCATGTGTGGAGTTCGTGATAAATAAAATACACTGAAAGTAGGTATTTTTTTGTGAGCCTATGTGCTAAATATTTAATATCTCTTTGAAATAGTTGTCGATTTAGAGGAGTCTCATACTCTTGATTTCTTCATACACATTTGTTTCAGAATGTTATCAATTCAGTGATTCCTAATCAGAAGCATTTGGAAATCTACAAGACTGCCAAGTTTTGGCTTTTGGTCTTGCAGCATTTTATTTTTTTAAATGACAGTTTACAATACATCTAGAAATCTTGTAAAACTTTAAGTAGGTTCTTGGAAATTGTCTTTAGCACCTCAAATAGAAATTATTTCAAAATTTTGGATGAAATTTTTTCATCTCTTTTGGACAGAGCTTTCAAAGGTTTATTTCCTTAACTGTTCAAAAGACAGTTTTGTGATATGCTCAAGAGTGCTTCTTTCATAAAGCCTTTTTTCAGAAGGCTTTACAGAAAGTTCTAGAGATTAACTTGGTGACTATAACTGTTTCTCTTGTTCTAATTCTGGACTAAAGTAGTATGATGTCAGATGCTGGTGGACTTTCATTCGAGCATTGCGTGATGACATCAGTCTTCACATCAGAGAGAATTAGAGCTTAGTAGTACAACACGTTCTTGGCAGAAGTTGTGATACTGGGATCAAGATTTTGCAAGGGCCAACTCCAGGGTGATCTCCTGGAAATGATTCTTGGAAAATTTGGGATTCTTGGAAAATTTGCATCTACTCTCAGATCTGAGACATTATTGCCGGCGTTGGTAGCAAATTGTACTATTTCTTTCCTAGGAGGAGCTTGGAAAGGCCATGGATTCTTGCATCTGCATCTAAAAGTTTTGACTCACTTCTTACCAGAGGTGAAGGAGCTGGTTATTTTTGTGGCTGCAATAGAGATAAGGAGAAAACTAGCTCAAAATTTGTAATTTTGGTCTTCCTATTTTTACCTCTCTGAGACTGTTGAGAAGGAGGGGAAGAGTGGGTGGGTGGCAAGGGTAGAGAAGTTTGGGCTATGAGGTAGGGAGGGACTGTAATGGCAGTCTGAAATCCATAAAAAGCTTTTTTGAAGGGCTCCTCTAGAACATGGGGAATTTATCAAACCAGCTGGCTCTGGTGCACGGTGCTGTGGAGTGGAAGGAGGCCTGCAGTGCTGCAGTGGAGTGAAGGAGAGCTAGACACAAGCACAAGTGAGCTGGGAGCCAGGATTGCAACTTTGATTTCAAGTCTGTAGAGTTTGGCAGGTCTCTGTAATTTTGAGTGAGAAATACGTGCACCCCAACCTCAGTGAACATTCGTCTTTTTCTCATAACATTCTTTAACTGCTCTCTTTGGTTGCTCTCCCAAGTGCATTCCAGAAGGCAGCTTTCTGCAGGCTGTATTAAAAGAGGATGCCTCTGGCCTGTGTCAGCTCAGGGATTTACATCACTATTGAGTATTTAATACTCCTTTATTTACTTTAGGAATACCTGGTGATCACTGTATGAAAGGACACAGAATAGCTCTATCAGATGGGTACCTGTCTCAGTCCAGAAAGGGTAGGCCCTTTACAGATCCTTTATAAAGCAGTGCTGTCCTTGCTACGTGAGGTCTCTTTCCTGGTCCTCCACCAGAGACGTTCCCAGACATTCCTAGTATTGTCTCTTATGAAAACCAGTAACTGTTCAAGCTTTCATGCAAGTCTGTGGCACCCATCATCTTTATGTTTTCTAGAGGAGCAGTTATTTTCTCACTGCTTTTAAAGAGTTAATACGTTTCTTGAAAAGCATTTTCATAGGTCTGTTCTGTGTTAGAGTGGATAAGCTCAAGAGAAATTCAAGCTAGATCAATTGTTCTGTTGGGGCAGCAGCTTGATCCCATCTGCTGCTTTTGCTGAAAAGTTGGCAGACCTTTTCTGCAGAGATAAAAGGTGGCATAGCTGGAGAGAGTCCCCCCAGTCCTAATTTGAAAAGCAATGCAAGTGGATGAGAAGTTGTGAGTGACAGCAGCTGGCTGTCAACAGACATCTTTCCTTGGTGCTCTTCAGATATGAGCAGAAAACGTTCTATTGATAAATGCCACCCACATGTAAATTTGCTCTACTGTTCTCTTTCCAGATATGTAGCAGGAAAGGCTGCAGCTGAGACACCTATTCCCCTTTGGTGGGAGTTTATGGTTTGAGCTGGCTTATGTTACTGTCTAAGGACAGAACAAGAATACTCATCTCTTAATGTTGACTGCGAGATCATTCCCTAATCTGCCAGCATCGCTCAGTGTCTTCCTCATGCATGGGGTTTAAGAGGACGGTCTGTTATTTCAGGCTTTGCCAAGGTTGTTACATTGCTGACCTTAAGCCAAACCTGTGCAAATCAAAGGCATCCTATCTGAAAAGACTGAGTGATGTGGTGGCTTGGAAAATCAGAGACAAACATGTAAAGAATCTTCAAACTGGCCTAAAATGTTTCTTAAACAGACCATTTGCTTTATAGAAAATATTGCTGTTACTTCATTATGCTTCTTCCAAATATTAAAAAATAAAAAGGTATTTTCTCTGGCAGGACTTGAGCTTTAGGCTATAGATCAAACAGGTTCATACATTTTTCTGGCCTCTTTTTTTAAATTTTATTTTTTGATTGATTTCTTTTTATTCTCATCAATATC
The DNA here is from genome assembly GCA_013398115.1 of Falcunculus frontatus. Taxonomy (NCBI): domain Eukaryota; kingdom Metazoa; phylum Chordata; class Aves; order Passeriformes; genus Falcunculus; species Falcunculus frontatus. The sequence goes on from VZRV01005199.1 coordinate 2,447,833, forward strand.
TACTCATATTGTATTTCAGTGTGGTCTGGCCAACAGTCTTGATATGGAGACAAAAATCTTTAGTCTTGTTTAACCAAGCCGCTAAGAAAGCTGTATTTTCATCCTGAAGTGGGGGGCTGTCCTTGCAATACGTTACAGGGGTTTTGTCTCAAGATTTTCAGAAGTTTCTGCACTAAATGAGTATTTAAATAGTACTTCATTGGCATTGAGCTCTGTTTGAACTCTTTCTCTGGAGCTACAACTAAAATCAATGACCAACATGTAGCAATCTTAATCTTCGTTCTTCTAATGTACCTGCACGTGGGATTACAGACAGTTACTTAAAGCATGTTGCTGTTGGGTTTGATACTCCATAACTTTGTCCTTAAAACTGTACAGCTGGAGAATGCAGCTGGTTTTTGCATTGCTGAAATTTGGCTGACTCTGCAGCAGCATCCAGGCCTTTTTGGACACCGTGATAAAAATACAACACTGCTAGTGCTCTGTTTTTGTTATTAGTGGAGGTGCAAGTGCTAAAAATATGTCTTGCTTTCACAAGAATCTAAGCACAGACGATGCTGCAGAGAGCTCCTTTCTGTCTGTGTCTCGTTTGCTTGATCTATATCTGGAATTGAAAAGGGCCAGGAGGTTTCCACATAAATCTTTGAGATTTCTGTGTTCCCTTCACTCTCAGCTTTGATATTCTTTCTTTAAAGAAAGTTAGGCCTTAACTTTTAATATCAAAGAAAACCTCAAGTATGTGAAGTTGGATGTAGGTGATGCAGACAGAAGTTTGCACAGAGCTTGTCACAATAGTGGAAGGTATGAACTACTGCCTTTACCTCTATTGAGTGTTAGCTCAGATATTTAGCACAGTTGTCTGATTGTGTATATTAAGTATTCAATTCCTTAAAAAGAGTGAAAATACTAGAGACAGCAGAGCTTGATGTGTGGTGGGAGGCATGTTACGTTGATGGCTCAAGTTAGTGGCATTTGGGAATTGCTTCTTGTTGTTGCTGTTACAAAGGAGAAGTCCAACACTAAACTTCATCAGGATAGGAACCAAAGAGTGGGGATTTTAGATTTTTAGCATCTCTGAGGTATAGTTTGTTCTGCAGGTAGAAAACCTGTCACACTTCATCCACATTCCTACTCTAACATTAAACAGAAAAGCATTAAAATACTTCCAAGCCTGAAATGAGACACTTCTTCCAGGAATCCTGAATTCTGGACTGGTTTGTTGGGTTGGGTTTTTTCACCCTGGTGCCTATCACTTTCAGTCCTTTTTGCTTTAATAAACTGTCTTGAACCTGATCAAACAGGACCATCCATACGTGTGAATCTGTGGATGTGAAAGGTGAGGAAGGAAAAAATTATATCCACTTCACCTTGTTTGGTGCTGCAGTTGAAACTTTAGTTTAATTAAGTTAATGACTCACTGGATAACCCTGTGCAGTTGTTCATTTTTTTACAGTATGAAACTTTTCTACACTGGAAAAGTTCTTTCCTGTTGATATTCCTTAAAAAAAAAAAAAGGCATTTAGCAGGTTAGGGCACTACTATGTTGTATGCACACGTCAGGTATGTGTTCCATAAAGCTGATTACCCAAAGCAGAGTTTGAATTCAGGAAAGAAATTTTAACTGTAGAATGGATGTTAATTACTTCCCTAAAACTCAAAACCAGTCCTGCATTCAGACTTGTCTTCGCAAGAATAGAAGAAACAACAACAACAAAAAAAGCAAAGCAGAACCACTTTTTGATATACATGATAAACATGGATGATATGGATTTATTCTAATCCTTTTCAGATTTGAAACCACAAATGAGAAAATATTCTCTTTTCTGGTGGGATTGGAGAACAGTTTGTTTCCTTAAAGTTACTGACAGTGCTTGAGAAAATGATTTGTTTTGTTTTGTTTAAAACCAGAGGCCAAGCAGTTGCAGAGTTTAATAACCCAAGACAAGGTTATTAAACAGACATATAGGCCATTTAGGACACTGGAACAAACTCAGAAAACCTAGTGAAAAAAAGACGAAAACTAGTTTTGCAATGAGATATTAGACCACACAATAGGCAAACAACTATGACATGTCACTTGGAAGCCATTGCAATTTTCTTCCAGGCAAGTATGAGGACTCTGATGTGTAGACTTCCACCATTCTACAGTTCTTTCATTGGATTATAAATCATTCTGTTTGCCATCTCTTTTACCTCAATGTGATTTATAAATCTCTTTTTTTTTAAAATCCATAACCAGATTTGAAGCTGTATCTTCAGTGAAACAGCTAATGAGGGCAGAAGAAAAGCTTAAGTTTATACACCTAAATACTGCAGTTCTCATGCAACAGTTGTTTGAACCTGGCATCTGGGTGGAAAAGGCAGGACTGCAGCTTTTGTCTTGAGAATGATTTGCTTAGCGGGGTTTCCCTGAGTTTACTGTTGATTTTCAACTGTTTCCAAATTCTTCATTCCAGAGCTTCTACCTGTAAAGTTCCAAGCAAATTTTCAAGAACTATTAAATATGTATGTATAGTTCTCAGGAGGCTTCAAGAATGAATGAGATTGATTTATTGTCCCATTTGGACGACTAGTAAATGAGTAAATTCGTGCCAGTTCTAGGAGATTAGGGAAAGGTAAAGTAGCATCACAGTAACCCTAAAACCTCTATCTGAATATATGCATGAGAACCCGTAATCTTCATAAAGGTCCTGTCCCAAAAGTAATAGACTTATCTTTATCTTGCAAAACCACTACGATTTGATACTGGAAGTGTGAAGGAAAAAAAAGGCAAAGCCAGTCCTGAAATTTTGAGGCTGGTTCCATAGATCTTTAAAATTCTGCTTGCTAGTCTTGTTTTTCCCTGCAATAGAAAGTTTCAGAGACGCCCTGTTGCATTTTTCCCTCTTACAGGACATGAAATTCACTATATAATATTTATACCAGATAAACCTATTTATTTATTTCCCCCCACACACCTTTCAAAAATTTCTTATGTGATTGCTGTTACTTACAAAAAAAAAAAAAAGATTCATTTCCTCCTACCTTGCAGGATTTGAAGAAAAAGTTTGTTCTATTTGCTTACTCTGTGCCTCAGGGAACATGCAGAGAGTTCTTTGGGGTTTTGTGGTTGTGGTTGGGTTTTTTTGTTTGGTTAGTTTGGTTTGGTTGTTTTTTTTTTAATGAAGTGAAAAAAGAAGAAAAGGTGTGAAAGAAGAAAAGTGGAGTGCAAAGAAATCTATTTTTAAGAAGTTAGAAATGTTTTTCTCTTAACTCTTAAAGTATTCTTTTAGCTTTTCTCTTTAAAAGCATAAATACGTGTGCATGGACACTCTGCTGTGTTTAATACTGTATAGTAATGTCTTTTCCATGTCCTTCCATAAATTCTGCTATCTTATAAAACTTGTGGTATTTTACAGGGTGGGGGGAGTAAGAATTAGAAAAAAAAGCATGCTAGATGCTGGTTGGGTTTTTTTTGTTACACTTGGAACATTTTGTCCAATATCAGGCACGTCGGTGTGATTTCACTATCTGCTGCCTGGGCAATGGCAGGTACTCTGAGAATCTTGACTCTGTTCGGGAGGAAGCTGTCCAAGAGCACTGGGAGTGGGGCTAAAGGCAGCCTGTGAGCACAGCACGTAGGACCAAAACATCAGAAAGCTTTTGGAACTCTCCTTTGGAAGGGCTTGCATACTCCAAATGCTAGACTTGTGGATGAAATATGACTCAGAGCACTGATCTCAGTAAGAATCAAGGAAATGGAAAATAAATTACGTGGAAGACTAATGTGTAATTAAAATTGTAGGGGTTTTTTTTCAACAAAACGTTGTTCTTAGAGCCAAGCAATAGTTCAGGTAACTGCTAAAGATTTACAGAGCATTTTTCTTGGCAGTGGGTAGTAGGTTATTATTGTTATTCTCAAGCATAGTGACAGTTGTTCATAACAGCAACAGTCCTTTTGCAACTTCTTCTGTTGTTGCTTAGGCAGGATCAGATTGGACAAGCATTAGAGAAGAAATGGAGAGAGACAAAAAAATTTATTTAATTCTGTCTGGCATTCCCCTCAAAGTGATCCACAAGAAGGTAAAGAATTTTTTTCTTCCATTTCAAGTATCCTAGAGATTAAGAGCCAAATCCAGCCATACATAATGATGGAACTTGTTCTTTAAATATCTTTAATACTCTTGATAGTCTCCCAGCAGTTTTAAAGGAATAAGTGTGAAGTGAACATGTGGAGACTGTAAGTCAGGAGTAAACTCTTATGAACATACCAACATTCTTGACTGTTGCAGGTACTGGTATGGGGCATTCCAGAAGCTCTACTAATGACATATTTGGGGCTTGGCTATGAGGCAATATCAGCTCTGCTTCCTTCTCCTACATTGCCAGTTGTTCCACACCTGAATTTTCACAGTGTTTAGACTTTAATTTCCAAAATCAGTGAATTACTCTTAAGTACTCTAATATCTTGACTAGGATTACGCACTAATTGCATAGCTGAGATGGGAGGAGAGCCCAGTATTTCGGCTCATTAACCCACACTCTGATCCTTACACTGTACTTGCCACTTCTATTAATAATTACCAAACCTTCATATTTATCAAAGCAGGTTGTTCCTCAGGTAGAATTATACTTGGAGATCTTTTATACAGATACCATTATTTGGTACTGTTGGTGCAGTTCCCAAGGATGTGATGACACTTTGTTGAAAGAAATTAACAATTTTATATTAATAGCTGAAAAAAAAAAGAAGTCATATTTCCAATCCGGATCAGCTAGATAATGGTAGTTTTCCCATTCTGGGGAGGCAGTAGTTCATGTGTGATAGCAAAACTAGAGAGAACTTCCTTGAACTCAGCTCATTCCGAGGACTCACTTGAATGGTGAATACTGGTTGTTTTTCTGTCGCCTTGTGAACAGGTGTCTGAGCAACCTGATCCAGCGTCAGTCAGCTGGGCTTTGAACAAGTGTTGTGCCAGATGAAGTCCTGAGATCTGTTATTTTCTATTGTTAATAGGAGCAGAGTTAGATTTCCAGTTGTATTGTCCTGTCTTATAGTTCTTATAGTTCCTCTTATTAGTCCTCTTCAACAAAAAATTACTTTCAAGATTTTAAAGTGTTTAGGCAATTCTAAGCTTTTTTTTTGTCGTTGATTTTGAAATCTTTTTCTCTGTGTTTCCCTGAAATAACATTTACTTATCTATTAGTAATGGATTTTGAAAATGTATGAGTCATCATTAACTCAGTTTAATTAATTTCACCATGATTGTTTATTATTGTCATTTGTATTTGAAAATAGCCAAGCAGCTGTGACAAATTTGGCTAAGGAAATTACCTTGGCATTCCTTTGTTCTCCATGCATGTTGTAACTATGTGTTGATTTTGATTTTTGAACTTTTTTTTTTTTAATCTGTCATGCTTTTCTTAATACAATGCTGTGTACTGAAGAAAGAAAGAAAGATTTATAAGAGAACTTCCAGACCAAGCTCAAAGCTTGACAGGCTTCAGGTTTTCTGGCTACTGCATACAGACCTTGCACGGATAACTTAGGGTCGCTCATAGGTTTCAGACTGGCGCAAAGCAGTGATATCTTGGTAAGTTCCAGTCAGTGTTCTTGCTGAGCTAAAATATCAGAGGAGGACAAGTGTAACTATGGGAGCTTTGGAACACAGCAGCACATTTATTTCAGGTAAAAACTACAACCTTATCTTCGCATGACATTGCCAGATTCTGCTAAAACTATCACCACGTCAGTACTGTGAACGTAAGAAGCAAGGCTTTTATTTCAGTAGCTGTATTCCAACCTGTTCAGAATCTACTAGGACAAGTGAGATGGAATTAATAATTACTGTAGTTGTAGAATCGTTGTCTGCAGTGGTGATTTCAGTTTTGCTTACACAACCAAATCACAACACCAGTTTCAGAAGTGTAGGGGTTTTCTTAGAAAATTTGTATGATTGAGAATATGAACGTGGATTGGCTCTTACACCCAAGTGAATTTTCAGAGGTTTTGCATGCTCATAGGGCTTTGACTTCTAATCCAAAGGAATTTTTGTATGATTTTAGAATTAAGATGACCATAGCATATTGCATTAATGAAAGAAAAGGAGAAATGTGAATTTAAAATGTATTCCATGCTCACATATGGCCTTATCAACACCATCAACAGAAATGCACAGATTTAAACCATTGAGAAATCTGGCCTCCTATTTCATTGACTTATTTTCAAGCCTTTCAACAATAGGAGACAAAATGAGTTCAAGTCAAAAATATTCCCAAGGGTTCTGTGGCAAAGTGGCTTTTCCTAGTATTATGAATGACACAAGTTTAATATCTGGCAAGAAAAAGTACATGTTTATACTAGGAAAATTATCTCTTGCTGATATTAAATGTCAGCAGTATTGCAGCAGAATCCCTGATGAATGTGGGTTTGCTGCCAGCATATACAAGGACAAAATGTTCAGAACCATTTTGGGAACTGGCATTATTCTGGCACAGTCTGCACTTAGCTTGCAGTCGCATCTATCCGAACCAGCAGTAAGTAATTTTTCCGATGTAAACAAGAATAAAGAGAAGAAAATGATCTGAAGTTATAGGACTAAAGCAGGAGAAGTGTTGATGCAGAGTCCAGTTGCTTAATAACAAACCAGTGAAGCAGCTGCTGAGAGGGAGTGATTGCCCTCCCAGAGCTTTCTGGGAGTCTGCAGACACCTTTACACATTCTGAAATGCTGTGAATAATAGATCACTATGTGTAGTTTTCTAAGCTGTTAAAATGGTCACATTCGAACTTCCTCTAAGTTTTGAAGTTTTGAGGAATGGTGCTATATTTTGACAATTTGAATGCAAACCTTTGCACAGCATATTGTATTTTACGTAAATGCTGCATAGTATGAGAAACAGAATGAAGATCTCTAGGGAACAGGATGCAGACAGCTGGCAGTGAATTGAAACTGGTGGTTAAAGGACTATCTCAGGATTAGTGTAGATGGCTCTTGTAGACTTGACATTTTGAAGAAACTCAAGGAAGAATGTTGAATGGGACAGAGGGCTGGCATAGAAGTTTCAAAATGCTTTGTGAAATGCACAGCACTAGAGAAAATTGCAAAAGACTTGCATATACAAAAGGAAGTCATAGGCACCATGATAACATGTGGAACAACTGTCAAATGCTCAATAACACGCAGTGGAAGGAATAACTTTAACCAATTGTGTAAATTGCCTATAAAACAGGAAGAAGATGAAGTATCATTGACTCAATGAAAATAATGAAATTATTTGTTCGATATTAAGCAGCGATGAGAGAAGCAAACTACCTGTGTGGGTGTTTAAAGAAAAGGCCAGCAAGTAATACTGAGCTTGTAATGTTTTAAGTTTGCTGCAGCCACACCCATGCATTATGAGGAAATGAAAGGGGACCAAAGTGACTTCAAGCCCCAGAAAGACACATGTAAGAGGGAAATAGGACTGTGACTGTTAAAGAGAAAAGGCCTGACTGGTGTGTTTGTCCTGGTGTGCCCTGAAATAGCTCACCTGTGTTTCTTTTCACCTTTTCTATAACACATGAGCAAGAACATTCTTGTAGATTGGAAATCATTGCTTTTAGAATGGCTTTTTTTCTTCTTTTTTTGTGCCAGAGCAATAAAGCAATGAACAGTAAAACTTGTCGCTGTCAGATGTCAGTGAGGCCAAAAGAACTTCTGGATTCTTGTGCTCTTCTCCAAAGCAGTATCATTAGTCACAGTAGGAGGAAAAATAATAGCAGATCTGGCTGGACTAATAGCCTGATTTACAGTAGCAATTCCTGTATTTCAAAATCCCATTTGAAGTGCAATGTGATGATATTTCTATTAGTGTTATATACAAATAGTACTCCTGGTCAAACTTCCCTAAATTTAGTGCACATATCAAGCATTTGTTTAGGGGTATTTCCTAGCCCATTTAATATCCTGCCAGTTCTTACCGAAAGACCATAATATCAAAATGTTTGTCTTTAAAAAGCAGGTATCTTCCTTTAAACAGTACTCCCTTAAACTCTACAAAGCAATTATTCTTTCGAACTCCAGGTCACTATTCATCTTATAAATAGGCTAAAGCTTCACAGTATTTTGGGCAGCAAGTTATAGATGCTCCGTTTTTAAAAGGTTATAAATAAGGATGCTCTGCAGTTGAGTAACTGCCACTAATTTCAGGGCAACTGAGCTTGATTCACTGGTGCTATTTCTATCTTTACTGATCAGTGTGGGTGTTTTGTTGCAATTTCTTGAGATGCGGTTGGCTTTTAATTCTTATATTGTTCCTGTGAGAACAACACTACATGCTTATTCTTGCTCGAGTGGAATGGAAGCCAGTGACTGTGGGTTTTGGGTCTTACAGAATATTGTCTGTGGCTTTGGCTTGTTTCAACACTGGACAGGGTTTGAGAACAGTTTTTCTCCCTGTTTGCTGTACATATTCATAGCTACAGAGAGAGCATTTTATTGTCAGGAAGTCGTCATCTGTTGGGTTGAATTACAAACAGGGTAATGATTCTTTATTGTTTAGGTTCTTGAAAGGCTTGACATCATTAACATTCTTAGAATGACATGTATCATAAATCACAGCATAGGAAAATTAGAGGGATTCACTCACGTACATGTAATTTCAACTGCAGGGTATACAAATACATTGATGTACTTATGCTCTCCTGAAACAGTTCTTTTTGTGCTCTTATGGCCAGCACAAAGTTCTCCGATATCCAGAATTTCTCTGCCCTGATCCTTATATTGACCAGAATGAAAAAGGATAGGAGTCGAATGAGAGAAAGTATAATTGCAGCTTGTAGGTGTCCCAGCTGCTCCTCAGAGCCCCTGTAGTGCTGTCATACAATACGCTTTTCTGACTCATGCCAAAGGACCAGTACACAAGTAACCCCAATTAAGAACAAACTAGAAGTTATTTATTTCTAAGTTGCATAGAAGGAAAAGGGCCAGTGAGTCACTTCTGAAATTCTGGCATGGTCAAGATGAATTATGTCATGCGTACTTGGTCACTACACAATGCTTGGTGTAGAAACAGCTGTGTCAAATATGCTAGGAAAGAAACCAGTATTTTGGAGCTCCCAGAAGGTCTAAATATGTTCCTTTCATCTTCCGGTAGTGACAGTGCTCTTTCAAAAAGCTAAATTCTCTGACTGAGAGAACAAAATTTCCTTCCTTAATAACTGGAAAGCTACTGCAAAGCAGAAAGAATAATGTGGTTTCAAGTTTTAATGTGAAAATAAATAAAGAGCTTGAATGGCAATAAGGTAGATTCTAGTTAGTTTTGCTTAATGCTTAGTTAGGGATAATGTACTATTTCTTTGGAAGAGTGTAATATCTCTATCGCTTGGGCTTTTAAGTCCAACTCTAACAGGCAATTGTCGGGTAGATCTGATCCTGCTGTGGAACAGAAGAGAATTCCCTGGAGTCCCCGGCATGAGCATTTTCTCTGATTCTGTGATTACAGGATTCATAGCCTCTGTGGGTTTGGTTATTCTTTGAAGTAGAATTATTGGGCAACTTAGTAACATAGACACAAATGAAGACTTTAGAGACACAAGTAGTCCTACAAATCAAGAGATTAGGAAAATTATAGCTATTTTGATTAAATATAAGAAATACAGTGAGATTGAAAGAACAGTATAGAAATAGTTTAGTCTGCATTTAGGTGCCAGAATGTCTGCACATAAGCTTTTGGGAATTACTTCTTGCTGTCCATAGCTGATGCTTACTAACTCCAGCTGCGACAAAATTCTCTCCTTAGATTAATGACATCTAGACCAATTCCAGGAAAGGGGATAATTTGGAAGTGAATTTAATATCTGTTGAAGACAAGGAAAAGAGTTAGCCTAAAATGTAGGGTAGTTTTACTGGCAAAATTAAACTGTTGCTCCTGTTCCTTGAGACTTAAAAGCTAAAATATACTTATTATGTAGTGTGGGAACAATTCAGATGGGCAGAGGAATGGCCCATCTCCATCAATGTTTTCTGCCAGTGGCTTTTTATTGTATGTCTGAGTAGGGCATAGTGCTGCACAATTTACAATGGTACTGAAGGGCTGACTTGATGACTTAAGTTCCTGTATTTTTCTTTAGGGATATTCCAAGATATATATCAAATTTTTCAAGTCACATTTCAGAATGTGACTTGAAAAATTTGATATATATCTTGCAATATCTTGAATAATCTTCAGGTGATATTTAGCATTATTTTTGTACTACAGGGCTTGAGAAATAACTTCTGGCTTGAACGTAAAGTCCATGCTAATTTTTGATCATCTTTATCTTCACACCTCATAACTTTGATAACAAGTCAGAGTACAGGAAAAATGGGTCAGATGCTTACTTGGCCAGTGCTGAGCAGAGGTTTGCTTTTGAAAGCCTTATTAGAATGGTGTGACCTGACAACAAGCTTCACATCTCTGGCCTGGCAGTTGTGAGGAGTGGATAAGTGATGCTATTTTCCCCTTGATTGCCGAACATTTCTGTGACCCTTCCTTAGGGGTGAATGAGCACTTTATTGACTCCTAAAGCAATGCACTGGAATCAAGCCAATGTGTGGGAGTTAGGAACAAACCTGCTGAAATGTAAGGACTGACAACAGAAGTGAATTTCTTTCTTCTTTTTTTCTTCTTTTTTTTTTGGAAACAAAACAAAAACCAACAGCAGTGCTTTAAAAGAACAAAAATTAAAGCCTCAAGTGTTTACATGTTTATGGTCCTGCGACAGTGAGTATCCACAATCATGGAAGAACAGGGAGAAAGAAGGAATGACCATTGGAATAAATACTGAGGAGGGAGTGTGAGCAAACTAGAGATGATACTTGCATCCACTCTGGGCCAGCACTGGCCATGTGCCATAGTAGGTGAAACTGTTAGAACAATTTATCACATAAACAACAAATCAGGCCAAATTTATCTAATCAGCTTTTCATGATTAAAATATGTCTGGTCTCCTTTTTCCAAAACTACAAGGGTTGCAGCAACATCAAGATTAGGAATAGACTCTGTATCTGTGTACATATGTGTGTATATATGCATCTATTTTATTTTTCTTTGAGTATTTGCCCTTATGAGAGAGACTATGTTGTGAGAAAGGAAAAAGCATCATAGGAGTAAGGAGTGGGGACTACTAAACAAGAGCTGGCAGATGATGTTGGTGCCCTGAAAAGCTTCCAGCTAGGACCTTCTATTTTTATTTTTCTATTTCAAGCAGAGTGGTGGTTGTTCAAGCTGAGCTGGCAGAAGCTTTTAGACAGCATCAGACCTTGGGTGAAAAGCTGTCCTTTTCACCCAAGGGAAATGATGTAGCTTTTAAGTAATACATATTCCAAATCTTTCCTGATAAAGTACAGGCCAGTAAATTTGTGTGTATTTTGTAAGTTATTCTAGGTTACATAGAGAACATATATGCAGTTGCAGGGTCTGTTAGAGCAGGTTGAGTTCCATGTTGTATTTTTTATCTAGTCAGCTAAGCAATATCTCAGGAAGATTTCTGCGCGTGACCATTAATCTCACTCTGCCGTGTGCAAGGCTCCACAGATGATCTTTGCTGGGTTATCCACTGTGTCTTCCCAGTGAAACAAGTGAGGAGGCTGTAGGTTTCTTGGCAAATGAAGAGCACTAAACTCCTTCATATGGTGTACATCAGTCTACTGTGACTGTCAAGCAGAAATGTTTCTAAATCATGTGTATTTAGGTGTTGTTTAGGTTTGGTTTTTTCTTTCTTTTTCTTTTTTCCCCCAGATATTTCTATCTGATGTCAGCAAAGTTCAAAAGGCCTCATTATTTTTTGGGTTATCAAAAGTTTATGATTAGTTATTTTCTGCCTGCTGCTGAAGAAGTTCTTTTAGAGCCTGCTTTTACCTTGTGCCAACAGTAATCTTGGAATTCCAAAAACTCTGATTATTTGCATTTCATTACTCTGATGAATTGTACTTTACAGTTTGAATCTTGATACTCCTCTGCGTTACATTTGGGTTATCTTAGCAATTAGAAAAAGGCTGGGTTTGCACTTACATATTTTCTTAATAATCACTATCTTCTGTTAATAAACAGATTTTATTAAATGTATGAAAACTAGTGGAGGGGAGGATCGCTTTCATTCTCTCTTCCTTCCCCAACCTCCTTTCCTCCCAACTCCTTTCTTTCTAGAGGAAATAGTAGGACAAAAGGGAGAAAACCAGAAAAGTATAGGAAAAGAAACAAACAGGAAACTTATAATTTTTCACTGTAACTTTAACTTCTTTGGAAAATCCATCATCTCAAGCCTATCAGCTTTGCCCTAGGGATTAAAACCCCCATCTTTTCTGTCCAGCTCCAGTCAGAGATTGTGAGAGAATAAAATTTGTCTTCCTACTGAATGGGCCCAGAAGTGGATCTCTGGCCAACTAATTATTTCATGATCTGTCAGGAAATTCTCTAGATCTCCAAGTATGCAGAGAATTGTCTCATCTAAACCCAAATGCCCTGGCTGAACGGCTTCATATTCTTCATTGCACATACTGGGGAACTGTGAGTTTGTGCAGGTAGAAAAACAACCATTGTAGTTGACTCAGAGTTCCTTCTGCAGATCATCTCAAGGATGTGTCAGAACCCTCAGCTCTGCAGAGCCAGGCTGCTCTGGCTTCACTGCTGCTCCAGACAGCAACATCCATTGTAACCTGGAATCCCCAAACACACAGTGCCCTGGGAGCATGGGAAGCAGAGCATTGTGCTAGTTAAGATTTAAAATCTCTCTCAGCCTCTGACAGATTTCTGGACATTGTAATGCATTTTCTATTTCTTTCATCTAGTCCACACCTTCAAGTGGAGGTTATGATTTGGCTCTCAGTACTTGTGCTGACAAACTGTGCTTAGACTCTGATTGACTGTACAGACACTGTCTGTATAACATAGAGAGAGGTGGTTTATTTCTAGTTTCCTCAGAGTTGAAATTGCATCCCTAATTCCAATAGAAATGTAAACTGTACTTTCAAGAGGAAGGTCATTGAAGAAAAATAAATGGAACTATATTATTTTTTTTAAAGATGTATATTGAACCCAGGACAAATACGACATAAGGTAGGCAAATGTACAAATGCTTCAGAGTGCAGGATGGTGTTTAGGGAGTTGTTTAAGTTGTCTCTGAATCTGAGCTGCAGAATGCTGCAAAAGATGAAGATTGCTAAAGAAATACTGGAAGTAAACTACATAAAAATATGGGAAGTAATGACCAAGTGACATGTAACAATTTTAATAGCCCATAGGAAAAGGTCTGTTTGGCTTCAACCTACCTGGTAGTTATGTAAGCACCAAAACCACTGTGCATTATCTGAGATGCTGGACTGGAGAACTGTTGCTTTGTAGAAACAGAGATTTTTAGCACAGGCATTAAGCAGAGACAACTCATACTGGTTGTTGTGTCATTTTAGAATATGGTAGTATCCTGCTGGATCGAGGGAATTGTAGCATCTTATCACAGAATGATATATCAGAAGTAGTCTTCAAAATTTGCATGGTATGAAAAATCTATTTTAACTTCAGGTAAAAGTATCTAATAAGCTCTTATGTGAAGAGCTACTTTCATGTGACTGTAGTTTTTTCTGTTCCTTTACACACTGCCTGCCTTTTAACCTGCACAGCTGATGCTGTTTCAATAAATAAGTTTTACTCTGTTCTTTGTTAACCGAAGCACAGTGATGTTCCATGGATGCAGATGGGAAACTCTTGCCACTCATGGATGCAGCTCAGACTTGCCAGATAAGACCAGAATAGGCAACAATCATTATAGCTCTTTGCATTGGTCTCTTAAAGGTTTATGGAGAACTGAGCAGATCCTTTTTTTTTCAGAAAAAAGTACATGTACCTTCTCTATTAATAGTGTGATTCTCCTAACTCAGTGGTGATACTGGGATAAAACATTATCTCATCGCTCTCAAGGTCCTGAGGCAAGGCTGTTGGTGTGACTAAAGAAATTTCATTCAGAGCTTATCTGAGAAGAGTAAAATGCCAGATTCCATCAGAAGGAGCAACATTTAGTTACCAAATGAATGACTTGACAGGTGGAGATACCAGAACTAGGAAACAAACCATGCTCTTTTGAGCCCTGGGGAATCGGAGCGCTTATAAAATCATGAGCCCATCTTTCTGCATAAAATGACTACTCGAGAGTTGAATATAAGCTGTTTCTTGCTTCCAGTGTAAGAGTCTGACCCAGCTGCCTAAAATCCACATGATGTTTTATCATTGATTTAACTCTAGCTTTAGATCATCTCATGTGTTGAAAGATCCTATACATACATAGAGGGTAAACGTTACCTAGATTGATTTATTTGATTATATTGATTGCTCTCACATCAATATGTGACTGTTACATATGACTTTAAAAGGCTGCTTCTTCATTCCCATAAAATCTCAGAGTAGAAGTTTCTAAGATGTTATCTGTTCACAATTTAGTAAAATGCCATGTAAATTCTCCCTTTTTTCTTTCATTTGTAAAATGTGTGCTGAAACCATGTATGCGTGCATGGATACATACACACAAAATCCAAGAAAAGAACCAGCTACTCAAGCTGGAATGTGAATAGTGATTGCTCTGGTTGAAGTGCAGGCTTTCCCCAGATGTTTGATTGTACACATGGGGCAGGCTTCATTAGAGATGAATAGACAGTACATAAAATGCACACTTTCCCTCCCCCATTCCACTTATTTATCTGATTTTGTAGAAGGATTTTAATTAACCCCATAGAACTGCAATAAACTACAGGAATTGTAAAGTGAATATCCAGAAACACTACAGATAGAAAAATTGCTACAGAGATATAAGATTATGCTTTTGTTCTTTCGTGCCTGTAAACACATCTGTTCAAAACTTTTCTTCTCTGTGCAGCTGAAAGGCATAAGGGAATATTTTTCATGAAAAAAAATTAGCAGTGCCTACTTCAAAGAATTTGGGAATTAGAGATATTTAGATAGTGAGAAGTATTGCATTCGCTCTCTAAACATCTCTAAGCTGCTTTTCCAGCATGAGAAAAGTGCTTTCCATGACAGTATTTCTATTTACTTCTTTGTAGAATGTGATAAACTACCTAATCTGAGGCTCTATGTGTGTGTGTATCTATAAAATACCATTACATGTCTAACTATCCTGCTGGACAGATGCTGATATTATGTAGATTATGTTTTATGGGAAGGTAGGTCAGTGAAGCAGAGTTTGGGTGTCTTGATATGCAGTATGTATGTGCATTACAGTAAGTCTACACTGGGATGTTTCCAAAATCCTGGTCCTCTTCATCCTTTTGTGCCTGCCTGTGCTTGTCCCTTGTTTCAAAGGCTTGGAGTCTGTGGACCATCTGCTTGAAGCGAACTGAGCTCTGTTTACATCATGCACAATGAAAGGCAACATATGAAGTCTAGTTTACTGTATTATCCTCATGTTAACATTTAAATGAAATAGAATATCTTCCCTCTTCTCTCCACCCACTTTATTTCTCCCTTTATTTCACTGTAGCAAATAAGTTAAATTTGATTTAAATTTTAGAATCAACAGCTTTTTTGAGAGGCCAGAGTGCATTACTTCAGAGGGCAGGCAAGAGAACAGGCAGCTGAGGAGCTGCAGCACAAGTGCTTGGTGGGAGGGATTATCATTGGGGCCAGTCTTTGGCTGTGGGGATTCCAGCTCTGCCCGGGCCAGGCTTCCTGCTGACAGCTCATCCTTGTGCTGAGCCTGGCCAGGGAGCAACCTGGAGAGAGCTGGCTCTGCACAGCTTGGGGAGAGAAACCCAGGAAGGCTGGATGGGCTGTGCCACCCAAGACTTAATGCAGCTCAACAATGCTCAATGCTGGATCATCCCAGGGAAAAGACTCTTCCTGCTGTGAAATACCTGTTATTTGTGTCAGGTGTTTGGAGGAAGGCAGGAAGAAGACTATAGTGACAATCTATTTTATAACTGTAAGTAGGGATAAATAAAGAGTGGAAAAAAAGACAGAATTTTAACAGTTCACCACATCTTAATGCTTTTTGAGAGCCCAGACCGAAATAAAAGGAAGAGTGTGTTTTGTGCAGTAGGTCTTTGGCAGTTGTGGTTAATCAGATCCAATTAAACTGTTGAACATTAGACAGTTAGAAATTGTGAATCCTGTAGTTTTTAGATTTATATATATATGAATTTATGGTGTGAATCTCCAGCATAGAAAATATATTCAAGGCTGTTAGGTTTTTTTCTAGTTACTCTGCTGGTTAACTTTTCAAGAATAAACCCTAGGCCAGGCTTATTAGATGAGGGAATTGTTTGTGAATTATAGGGAATATGTCTTGGTTTCTTGCCTCAGAATGAATCCCTGTTTTTGCAGAAGACAGGATGAAATTTTGCTCACATTGTGCTCATAGGGATTTGGCTGTAAAGATGACTTTTCATGGTGTAGGAAGTGTGTTACAGAGCAGCTGGATAGTCTTGGCCATGACCATTTCTGTAAAAGGCTAACTTGTACATACCCTCCCTGAAATGCTGTGTGCATGTGTCTCATCCTAAAAAACCCCTTCTTTTCAGAAAGGGAAATTGAACATGTTCATTTTCCACTGTCCTGTCTTTTTCTCTCTTTAATAACCTAATAATTCAGTCAGTACATGATGTTAAATTGCACTTTTATTCTTCTCAGTGCAGAATGGAAATCTTTACTCTATGAGGGCTCACACCCTCCAGTGAGAGTAAAAGATGATGCAGATCTAATTTGCAGGGGATACGGGAGAGGGGACCAGCACAATGGTTTTTTTATGCTGTTCCTCATGCACTGGAAATGTTCTCACTATAGACCAATGTTTTGACACAGCATTTGCCTGCAGATCAGCACACAGGTTGCCTGTGGTCCAACCGTTTTAATGAATCAGCAGGAAAGCATCTAGGCATGTTCACTGTACAAAAAGGCAAATCCCATAGCTCAGTACTTAGATAATCCATAAGCCTTTTATTTATTTTTGGTAAACAACTCTCTTCTGCTTCAAATTAATATCCTGATTGAGTTGCTGATACAAATGTTAAGCTATTTAGCACCAAGTTGCCAGCAGATAGCATGACAATAAAACTGATAGGAGTGTTCCTACCAATGACTTGCTTTCCAGTGTCTGATCAGAGCCATAGCACAGTCTTGGATCTCTGGATGTTGGTTTTCAGGTTAGACATTCAGAAGGTACTTGAGTAAAGATTTTCTCAGGGGCAATGGGTTTCAGATAGTTTTAAGTTCAGCCAAGAATCAGTAAATCAGGAAAGAAGGTAATGTTAAAGAGAAAAACTGTCTGGAAACAACCTCTATTCCAAGCTAGATGTGTGAGTTCAGTCTGTGCATGTGTGTCTGATATAGGGGCAGTGGTGCACACTGGAGTAAAGGGGCAAGAAATAATGAGTAAAACTTAGATATTAATACTTGACTTGCATTCCTGGAAATATTGCTGGAGTCTACCAAGGTTTACCTGCCATTGCCAAGGGAGAGTATAGCTAAGTGACTTAAAAAAAATTTGAGCTCCTGTCTTCTCAGATATGGTTATAGTCTACCCTCATTATTTTCTTGGTTCTTCTCTTAACCTGTTCTGTTGAGAATAAAAGACTAGAAATTTGGGCCCAATTCAGGATAACACACAGGAGCATTTAACACTGAAGAGCTTTCCTAGCAGAAGTGTCTGATTTTCCCTCCAAAGCAAGGAAACAATCACTTCCTCCATGTACTTATCTTCACTGTAGCATCCTGACACTTTTCTACTGGATCAGGGCTTTCCTGTGCATAACACAGGGAGAAATGTGTGCTCGTGCTCATCTGGTGACAGTTGTGACTGCCAAGTGTACTAAAGCAATTACAATCATGCCACAGAGTGAAAAATAATGGTACTTTCCTAAAGTATATTAGACTTCTAATATACTGCATAGGAATGATTTCACCGAAATAAATTATGCGGTTTTAATTTTCAGACTGCTGCAGATAAGAAAAGAAAGAGGCGTAGCATGTAGCTAGTTGTAGCTGAGATTTCTTGAAGAAAAAACAAGATTCATGGCTAAATTTGCATTGCTCCTATGGAAGGGGAAGGAAAACTGTTAAGTCTAAAATTAAAAAAACCCCTTTGAAACAGTATTTCAGCCCATAATCAGTAGTGTTCCAACATGTTGGCAGGAATAGCACTGAGGTGACAAAGAATCTGGAGTAAATCAAACAAACAGCATGAATTCCAACTATCAATCAGAATCCAGAGTTTTTTCATTACATGACAAAGCAATTGCATCACTATTCAAAGGACTTATTCTTGTGTCATGTGTGTTGCTTTAAGTAAATTAGCTCTGGGAACCCACTTGGGAGGAAAAAGGAAAAAAAAAAAAACAACAAACCCCATCCAGAATATTGTTGGAACATTTATCCAAAGTCAATATTTATGAAGTCATAACAGCCCAGGAGGAATCCATGCTGTTTCAGTACCACAAGCAGTGCCATTGCTTCCACAGTGTGTTTTAGAGTTTCACACCTCTGAATCAGCACATAACTTCACAAAGGCAGCTAATGTGCCAGGGACTTGTCCAGCCCACATGGTTCATATTCACTGCCCCAAAGGGTCAAAGCTCATGCTCAAGAGCAATTTCCTCAGTATCATCCTGTTATTCTCACACTGCTAAGAAGACTCATTTGCAAGAGCTCCAACATGGGAAGAAATGCACAAATTTGTGATGAGAGAGGAGGTGCGGAGCAAGGAGGGCCAGATTGTGCGTTCTTCCCCCCATCTTTGTGGTGCCGAATGGAGGTGGTTGTCCTGGCTTAGAGCTCCTTACTGGAAACTTCTGGCCACATCTGCCCATGGTAGCAGGCAGCACTACATGTTTGCACTGTAAGAACTGGTACTAATACTTTCCTGTTGATAAATCCATGGTGTAGGAGCATCTTGAGGGAATTGGGTGTTTGCAGCTACTCTTCTCTTCAGCATATCCTATTCTTTGTCTCATAGGTGCTTTTCAGCTAGAATACAGGATGTTCTCAGTCTTAATCATAGGTCTTTCTAATTATCCTTTGGATCCAGAGGAAATAAAGATATCTTAGGCAAAGTTTGTTGGTGACTGAGCATCTGTGTTTCTAACCCATGAAAAATGCTGAAATCCATTTCTAAGTTCCAAGAGTTGGGTTCCTACCTCTTTTCCATGGCAGGATTAAGCATTAATAGGCTTGCTGCTTTCTGGCTCCTTGTTTCTGAACAACTTGGGCACCCTTTGCTCCCACTTATCATGGTATATCTTGTTGTTCCCTAAAAGGTTTCTAACCAATGTTTTGCTCTAAATCTCTGGTTTTTTAACAGTTTTCAATAGACCTACAGCTGTGCATAGCTATTTTCAGAGGAAGTTAGGTTTTAAACAAACAATTCAGATCTCCCAGCTCTTGCAGTGGGCAGGTCCATTTGAAGAATGCCTCTCTGATGGCAGACAGACTGCACCCAATATTGTGCCAAGTCACTCTCCATTTGTAAATATTAGAATGTGTTGTAGTTACAGATATAGTAAAAGAAAGAAGGTTTGAATTATACAGCTGAGAAACACCAAAGGAAAATAAATGTAAAACAGCACATGATGTGTGTGCTGTAGGTCTCCAGTCTTGCTATTAGATAGTAAAGATAAGAAACACAAGTTAAAAAGGTCACTCAATTGAATGACTCTCATGTTTTCCTAAATGCCTATTTTTGCTTCACCTAAATCTTTGTAATCTTCTGCTTCTCTTTCACTCATATTTTCTGCTGTGAACATGTTTTAAAAGGAAGGCTTAAGAAGGAAATGTGTAGACAGGTTATTTGACATAAGTTTCATAATACTAGTTCTAAAGGACTAAAGATGGTGATTAGCGAAAGGTAATGGAAGAAAGTAATGAGTATGTCCACATTAAGACAACTACTGAGCAAGGGATGTGGTCTGTGTAGTTGTACATGACCTGGCTGGTGCTTATCCAGAACATGGAGGAGTCCTTCAGTGTGAACAAAGAGAAATACTTGGTGTGTAGGAGGGAGGGGCAAGCCCTTCTTTTGTTTGGCTAGAAAGTCAACTTGTCCTGCTGTGCTGTTGTGAAATTTTCATTAAGAAGGAGGCAGTGGTACCAGAGACCAGAGCAGCTGCAGGTCCCAGGGAACTGCCATTCCTGGAACTTGCCCTCACATGCAAAGTACGATAAGTTTAAAACGGGCATGTTCTCCCATTTCTGTATTGTGTCTTATTAATTCAAAAACTTCTATGCATCTCTGCTGTTCTCAGGCAAGGATCTGACAGGAACTGTTCACCTAGCACTGGAGAAAGGCATGGATGAAGACATAAACCAGGCTTTTCTGAAAACAGTTTCTGAGTGTGAACTACAAAACACTGCTGCTGCTCAGGATATCTAAGCTGCAACTGACTTAGCTACCATTATTTTCCTTTGGCGTCATGTACTCTTTCTACTAAGTACTCCTGCTTAAAGAGTAATAGATCAAGGGGTGAAGAGAAAACTTGTAAAACTATCCTGTCTTTTTTTTTTCCCTGTTTTCGGGTTTTGCAATAGTGATTTTTTCCTCAAAGATCTTTAAATCTAATGCTTGTATAAAAGGCACTTTCCAAGGCTTAACCATGCCACTGACCTATGCTGGACATGTTGCAAATTGGACATTGTCTTCTGTATACTAGGCTGCAGATTTCTAACTCTTTGCAGTGTTGACGCCTGCTCTCACAAAGAGAAGGAAATGAAGCAGAAAGATCCCACTGCGACAATTAGTGGCTCACAGAGAAGTATTGAAACAAATAATAAGTGGCTGAAACAATTCAAGGGAGGGAAACTCTAGCTTCCTACTCTACCACAATCTAATCTTCTTTTTCAGATTCTCTCTTTCCTTATCCCAATGGGGATTTTCACACACTTTCATTCCCACTGTTAGTGTGAAATGATTCTTTGTGACCAGCAAGCAGCAGTTTAGTCCTGTAGTGCTGTTCTACCCTCTCATCTGTTGGCCAGTCTTATCATTTTATGCTGTACTCTCAACTGAATTTTTCAAGTAGCACTAATGTCTTGTTCCCAAGCTGCTGTATCACAAAGAATTTTAATGAAACCAATTGAAATAGATTCCTCCTCTTTCACTGAGGCAGCTGGCCAAAGAACTGGCTCATGGGCAGGGAAGTCTTTCAGCTTTGGAAGTAAAAATACCCAAGTTCCCCTTGTATCTCAAAGGGGAATCTTTGCAACTTGCTAGGTGAGTAGTGCTGGTGGATATCCCTGCACTCACTGAAGGAGCTGAGGTGTGACTGAATCACCATGTGCTGAACAGATGATCAAGTAGGTTAATTCGTGTGGTTACAGGTAGATGTGGCACTGATGAATGGTTCAGTGGTGGGCTTGGCAGTGGTGGGGTTACAGTTGGGAGTCGATGATCTTAGAGGTATTTTCCAACCTAATGATTCTATGATTCTGTGATTCCTGTCCTACTCAGATCTCTCTTTGCTTGATGAGTTCAGACCTCCCTCAAAAGCATTATTTTCTGCAGCATCTTCTGCTAACAAAGTTTTAAACAAACATTTCCTTTGTGAGTTACTGCAATTAGATTTCATCTCCTATGCGATTTAATCTCCTATGTGAATGCTGATTTCTTTCAAGCATTTATGTTTTGCTCTCTATTTAAAAGAATGATGCCATTTCACATTCCCCTTGATGTCCATCTCTTAGAAAAAAGCAGCCAATAGCCTGAATATATTGGGTGGTTTTCATCAGATAGCCATGTTTGTTAAGTGAGACCATGAAAGACCTCAGATAACATTGCAGTACAATGAGGGGGCTTGTAACTCTGCAGTTGTTCAGAACAAATTGAGTGTCAGCTGCTCCACTGCACAGATAAGGGGTGGGAAGGATTGCTCCTTGCCTCCTCAGCAGCAGGACAACTTCCTCCTGCACTGCTGGGAAAACACGATGCACGCTGTTCTGAGCAGTTCAGCAGCAGCAAGGGGAGGAGGAGTAACAGGGATGACAGACAGAACTCTGCATTAGCTCTTGGGAGGGAGCAGTCACTCCAAAACTGAAATAGCAAACGAGAGGGAGGTTAGGGAAATTAAGAGTAAAGGCAGCAAAAGAGACAGGGAGGGAAAACAGTGACAAGTGTATGTTCCTTGGCTTTTCAAAAGGCCTCCTTGTGGTCTCTGCTTTAATGTACTCTTCTGATGGTGTCAGTGCCCAGCTGAACAGCTTTGGCACCTCCAGAGTGGAGGCTAATGCTGTTCAGCTGCCCTTAATTCAGAACAAGTCTTCCTCCCCTGAGGGCTGATTAAATTTGGTAGCTCATTTTCAGACTGGCACAGGTTAAGTAATCTTTCTTCGATATCAGGAGTTAGGAATTGTCTCAAGCAGAGCATTCCCACCATGTAAACTAAGTACAGTAATTAGTTAATAATACTTTAGTGCTTAGGTCTTTGCTCTTGAAAAGAACTCCTGTCTCTAGTCCATCTGGCTGCAGTTGTGTCTCTCCCTGAAGCAAACAGTAGTCATGCAATTGGCAGAGTAGGTGAAGTAGAATGTGTACTCTGCAGCAGAGATTAGAACTAAAATACTGTAACGTGCCAGAGCTAGTCTTGCTCACATGCTACCTGGCTTAGCAATTAGTCACTTATTTATGAACTTCATTAGGTCATGGTCAGAGCAGCACAGCATTTGCTTCCTGAGAGGCTGTCTACCACTGCCAAACAGGTTTCAGTCTAGGTTCTGAAGCACAGGTAAAGTTCTACCTGATACCAAACCACCTCATAACTCAGGAGGGACTGGCACAATTCTTTCTAGATTAAATCTATGGTTTCCAAACCTTTTTTCTTCCTACGAATGAGACCTCTTGGAGGTAGCATAGCTACCCTTCTCTTAGTGTTATAATGCAGCTTTTCTTTGCATGTGAGAAATCTTTAACATACAGCTGTGTACAGCTGTCTTTTTGCAACCAAGATCTGCCATGGTGCCTGGAGTGCTTTGCTGTGGCAATTTCCTGGTGAACACACAGGAAAAAGTAAGCTTTCTGCAGCAGATCTTTTGCTTAGAGCCTGTATCTATACATGAACTTGGGAATGGAGAAGAGTTTTTTGCGCAGTGAATAGTAGCACAGTCAACACATCATCTTTTACTGTTTTGTCTGGGTTCAAGTGTAATGGAGCCCAAAATGTTGGCAAGAAAAAACAACCTGTTTTGCTGTGCTTTAAAATAAATGTGTTCACCTGGTTGGGCCAGTTCCAGCCCAATATTAATAATAATGTGGGGGTTTTAAAGCATAAAACTAAATGTTGCAATGAACTATTGCCAGTGACTATCTGGTTCTAAGGTTTAGAGCTCATGCTGGACACTTTATTGCTTCTTTCAGTGAAAATGCCCTTAGGGATCTTAGGTCCAGTACACTTTTAATATAAAGCAGGAACAGAGACAGAATTCCAGTTTGAGGCTTTTTCCTCAAACGCTACTTCAAAAGTTAACAAGAGAAGATCCTCCTCATAGTTGCTTATCGGTGGTGTGCTTTTCACAGTGCCAGTGTATCACTGTTACTGGCTTGGTTTCAAATCTCTGACTTTTAAGCAAACACTGTCAGGACCACATATTATTTTCTAGTTGTCAGTATTGTTTCTGGAAGCAGATGGTCTTTCACCCAGCCGGTGAGTAGGGAGATGACAGTTGTCTCTCGCATTTTCTTGTAGTGTCTGAGGGCAGCAGTATGGAGTGCCTTAGTGCCGTCATCTCAAAGAGAGAAGGGCTGGAAGAACTGAAACCTGCTGGAGTATAGTGTACTCATTAATTACCCTGCTCCGGCCGCGCAGAACGGCTGCCTTGGCGGAGCCCCGGCAGCGGCACCCGCCCGGCCGCTCCTGCAGAAGAGGGTGCGCGGTCAGCCCGGGGCAGCGCTCCGCTCCCTGACGGCCCCTGAGCGCCGCTTCCACCGCGCTGGGCTGGACGCGGGTGGGCACCTGCGCTCCCGGGCAGCGCACTCCCCGCCATACGTCACCTTGCCCCCCGCACGTCCGCGCACCGGCGGCGCTCGAAGGTGCGGTGCCCCTGCGCCTCCGGCTCGCGGGCTTCCTCGCCGGACATCGCCGCTGGAGCGCCGGCCCGCCGGGGGAAGGAGGGAGGGAGGGAGCGGGCTGCGCGGTGCGGCCGGCAGGTGGCAGCAGCCGGCGCGCGGCTCCTGCGCGGGCGGCGGGCGGGAGCGAGGGGAGAGGGGAGAGGCTGTGGCTGAGCCCCGGAGCCGCCGGGAACCTGCTCGGGTCCTGCGGGGCTCCGGCATTCCCGGCCGAGGGCGCGCCGCCTCCCATGCGCCGGGGGCCGCGAGGCTCTCAGCCCTCTCGCCCCCGAGAGCGCCTCGTCGCGGGGCGCCCG
>VZRV01005199.1:2472459-2496513 GCA_013398115.1 Falcunculus frontatus
GCGGAGGCGCTCGGCCGTGGCGGAGCCCGAGGCCGCGCTGAGGGGCTGCTCCGCGCCGGGTGAGCGCTTGGAGCCGCGGCCCGCGGACTCTCGCTCTGCCCCGGCTGCGGGAGCGCGTTCGGCTCCACTCCGCGGGATTCCTGCGCCGCGTGTTTTGGCTGTATAAGTAGCCATTTCAAAGCTGCTCTCCTCGCACGCTCGGTTTCCAGGAGCTGCATCCAGAGGCAGTCTAAGGAGCTGCTTCGTTTTGCCTCGGTGTCCCACCAGAAGCCGTAGCTGCACGTAGTCTGAGTCGAATCCAGCAGTTTCTACGGGAGAGGGAAAGAAGTGGATAACTCGCCTCACGAAGAATGCGTGTTGCAATTGTTCTTGCTTTGGGCCAGATCTTTTGGTCTAACTAAGCACAGTGTGCAAAGCATGAACCGTGTTTGGCGTTCGGTGTTTCTCTTCACGCTTTCCTGCCTCTGGCTTTGTTACCATCTCTCCTTTAATTCTACCAACACTTGAGCTGTTTTTGCTCAATTGTCAGGCTACAGGGCATGTGCCTGTAGCAGAGGAGAATCCTGAAATACCTTTTCTTCTCCAGCTGCGGCTTTACATTTTTGCAACTGTTAGTGTGTCCACACCTGTGTGTTTTATAGCCCTTGACATTAATTAATCCTAATTATTTTTTTCCAGATTCTAGATACATGAACAGTTTAGAGAGGCTGACAGCAGTGAGTTCTACAGGTTACTATGTTGTGTGCAAAAACTACTTCTTTTTGCTTCTTGTAAATTTTCTGTCTGATACTGTATGGACCTTATAAAATGAATTGTGCTTGGTTTCTGCACGCTATCTCTGTGCTAATTCAAAGCTGTGTTCTTTCATTATCTGTCTACTTCAGCTATTCTTTATTTCAAGTTAAAGAATTCTTAGCTTTTTTGTCACCTTTCTTCCATATCTCTTGCCAGTGTAATTTCTCTTTTCTGTATTTTTTTTTCATTTTTTCTTTTTTTTTTGATCAAGGGATCACCAAACGGGGGGCTTTTTTGCAATATTTCAGTACAACATAGGGGCATCATGATGTCTGCTAGCAGACATGACAGATAAGTTGGTGCATCAATATTGTGAATAGCCATCAAAAGTAATAGAAATATTTGTAACTCCATGTGTCACCTGTTGATGAATCAGTGTGATTTATTTTTTTAATCAGAAACCACTGTCCAAGGCACTAGTGGTTAGTAGCCCAATACGAGGGTATAAGGTTATGGATTAAATAGTTGCCTGATGGGCTCTTAATATTCTGTCAGTCTGCTGTGCATGTATCTCCTGTCTTCTGTGGCAAGAGCAGGAACTGAAACTAGCCCAAATCTGTCTGAGTTTATTGCTGTTTGTGGAACTGCCAATGCACTCTTAGAGAGTTGATCTACTGAGCTGTAGCTTGCCAACTCGGACCTCTTTCTGGTGTAAACTTAGTAGTAATCTACTTGTTGATGTGATTTTCACCTATTCAGTATCATCAGGGGTTTAAAATGAAACTGGATACTAATTCATTAGACACCTGTAATTCTTGATGCTTTCTTCTCCATCACCCATCATCCCATTTCCAGGGAATCTAGTCAGAGAATGAAGTTAAGTAGACGAGGAGGAGAGACTGCAGCATTTTTCTTGTTGAAAGTGAGCATTTTTAGCCAAGTTAGAAATATGAGGCCAGCTGGTGTGGATTGTCATAGGGAGGTCTTCAAAGTGAGTATAGGTAGGAAATACGGATTATTTATCGTAATCGTGCCCTGAACATAACTTGTCGGGTTTTATTTAGGAGCAGGGCTAATCCCAGGTCTTGCTGATGATGACTTTAACCTGAAACAGCTCCATTGTAATTGAAGGACCAACTTTTGATTCCTGACTAACTCTCAGAAACACTTGGAACTGTTGTATAGTGCAAGATTTTTGTCTTTCTGCGTTTCATACAGCAGGTTCCTTCAGAGCTCCAGCAGATTTAATTGTAGAAAATTAATTAGATTGCTCCCAGGCAATGATGAGTTTTATGAGCTCAGTACAAAATCTTTGGTTTTGCTGTAGAACAAACTGAGTAACTGTGCTAGGCAGATGTGCATTAAATGAAGGTTGAAAGCAAAACAAAAAAGCAGGATCATCTTGAAGACTTGTATTGGCCTCAGTGTGTGATTCTATGCGGACAGTGACGCCAGAAAAGCTGGGTTTCTACACTGCAGTCTCAGTTCTCTGTGATGTGACATCAGATGTGTGATATTCGGACTGTTCACAGTGGCAGTTGTAGTATAAACAGGTGAAGTGCTGGTCAAACACTTAGTGGTACTTGGGATTTTCGTTTTTACTTTGAAAGTCAGGTTTATCATCTACAGTGAAGTGCAGTCATTTCTGTGGGCTTTAAATAATGTATGAGAGAAGTAACATTTGACGGTTAAGCACTTAAAAAACCCAAGGAACTCCAAAGTCAACCATGCATAAGCAATTTTAGCTGTATCCCCTGTAGTGTTATGTTATCATAACAGGCTTCAGGTTTGGAAGGTTGTTATTTTTTTGCAAGTAGAAAAAAAAGTAAAAGAAAACTTACTGTGTCAAACCAACTTCTTAAAGAGTTTGGACCTTGATAGTAGCCCTTTTACCACAGAGCTGATAGGGAAAGCATTTTGTAGCTTTTAATTGTGAAATGCTTCCAGTGGTAACAGTGCTGGTTGAAGAACAGATTTTATGACAAGTCTTGTTCCCTTGAGTAGGCACATACACAGTTCAGTTATTAGTTCTTTTGTTTTCAGACAGCAGCTCTACCTGATCTAAATGCAGTTTCGACCACGACTTGGGTAATTGTAAAGCTAATTAAGTTATGAATATATGTGGTTCAGTGTGTGACCAATGAACATGGTTGCACTGTTAATGTATAGGAGGTTAAGTAACAGTGTTTTGCATTGAAATAGCTTTGCTTTTGTTCAGGTTAGTTAGTACTTTACACTAGATAATTCTGATCATGTATATTAGATTTTCAGGAAGAATGCATGATTTAGTACTTCATTTAGAAGATTAATTAAAGGGGTGCTAAGCAGATATAAGATTCATAAAAGATTGATTAACAGAATGATCTGATGGACACTGATTTTGCCTCATATCTTACTTTGTATAAAGGGAGCAGAGCTGAAACCATGTGCTTTAGTGTTGCCTGATTTTTTTTTTTTTTTCTTAATTTGAATTTTTGTTCTTTGTGTTAGTGACAATAACAGATTCAAGTTCTGTAATTTAAACCAACTCAGTTTTCTCCTCCTGGAATGTTCTGTCCCACCCATTTTTCTCTTGGGGACTTGAGTGTCATGTCACACATCAAATTTGTGTAACCCCTGCAGGGTTATGGCATTCCCAGAGATGGGTCAGTGTTCATAATTTTGGTTGCTGTTAAACAGTCAGCACTTGTCAACACCATGTACAGACATCTGTTACATATTTTTTAAATGCTTGTATCGAGTGTTAAATGTGGGGCTTCTCCAGAGGAACTGTTCTCGCACTAGAAATGCAGATAGGATCTCAGTCCGGTCCTTGCGAGGGCAAGTAGCCTTGTGGGCTGCTGAGGTGATGGACATGTGAGTTCCTGGAACGTGGGCTTCAACACTCCCACTGGTTGCTCTGTGCTGCTCACCGAGGGCATTGGTGTCTGGCTTTATCTCTGAACTTGTTCCTTTATCGCTGAACTAGGTATGATAATTACAGGATGTTGGTCAACTGTTAAATTTCCTGAAGATAGTCTGCATGCAAAGATGCTAAAAAAAAAGTAATTTGAATAAAAATATTTATTGTACATGAATGAACCCAAATTATGTAGTATGTGTCTTATAGGTTTATTACTGTGTTTCTGCAAATCACAGCTTAAGGCCTTGCTTGTTGGCTATTTCACATCAGTCCTGTGCTGCTGCTGCTTGGCATCCCACTTCAGTATTTATTTTGGTCCTGGTTTTGGAATTTCCCTTCACATGAAGATTCCAGGCTCCTTATATGGAAAAATGTATTTTAAAAAATTTACTTTTTTTCCATCATTTCTGTAGATTTTTTTCTCAGTAAGTGCAAGAGCCACTATCTCTTTTATTTAAAGCTCTGGTCTAAGTGCCAGTAAAGTCAAGGAAAAGGTTATAAGTCACTTCAGTGTCTTTCGGATCAGGCCACTCCCACATGATGTGCTCTTGTCATTGGAAAACAAGAACACTGGTTTCAACCATGAGTTTCCAGTGTTTTCTTTGACAGTACGAGAGTTAGTAACTTGTTCTTTAACTTAACAAGTTATACTTGTTGTATAGTTGGTTCCAGGAACTGGAGCCTTTAGAAGACTCTCTGGGTACCAAAAAAATATTTAAATTACAGGACTTGGTAGATAAAATTCATCCCTTTGCAGAGGAGCTGCTTGTTCATAACTGTGATCCTTTGTTCCCCTCCCTATAAGACTGCTATAAACTCACGAGTTATATATAGCCAAATGTGATTAAGTAGAGAGAAATACAGAAAACTGCCCTGTTTTGAATGTATTTTTTGTTGATTTAACTTTGCTTACTTGTGCTTTTTTCCTAAACCCAAGCTTCTTAAAATACTAACATTGATAAAAGAATAGTCCCTTTTTTAAAATTCAAGAGATAACTGCTGTGACAACAGAAGTTCCAACTTCTGAACTTTCAACTTCTGAACTTTATCTTTGACTGGGTTGTATTGACCTCTTCTTGCATCAAAATGAAGTTTAGCAGAGAAACCTGGTAGTGAGCAGACTCTCCTCGTTTGTCAATGAACAAGCAGGGCTGATGTGACACCTTGGGCCTGGCTTGCCCAGGAGGTGGGGCAAGGTCTGTCCTTTGGGACTGCATGGTCTGGTGAGATAAGAGAACAGGAGGAGAAGGCTTCCCAAAGTGAAGTATTTGTTGGGAGCCTGAGGATACTGTCTGTAACACTGATAGAAGTACTGTGGTTTCCTGCTTGTTGCCTTCTATGTGAGTCATGATATCCGAGTTGGAATGTGTTTTCTTTGCTCTGGTTTTGGGAAAAGGGTGGATAAAGAAGCCCTTTTCAAAAGCCCTTCTTCATAAAACCTGCTTCTTGGTGAAAAACATCTGTTGTGCTTGGCCTTGCTGGATCAGCACTTGGGTATATGTGAGCATGGATACTACTCCCCCAGGAGAAAAACGTCACTTGGATACTTGAATACTGTATGACTAAAATCTGTAATCCTGAATCAGGCGGATTCCCCTGATACTCCCTTTGGATTAGCTGCAGAGAAGTGCATGGAAGGACAAACCTATCTCTAAATGGCAAATTCAGCAAAACTATTGACACTAATCTGAGAGTAAATGTTGACTTGGAAAGTATTCAGATGTCCTGGAATTTTTTTCCACAGTAAAGGTGATCGCTGTAGTCCTGACTTGGTAACATCAAACCATTAGTTGCTTGTATATTATACTTGTATTTTTGTTTGGTTATTTTTATCTAAAACATGTAGTTTCTACGAAAGTAAAAAAAACCAAATATTTTTGCTTATCAGATTGGCAGAGAGAAGCAAGAGCCTGTCCAATCCCACCCTGCATAATTACAATAAAATGTCATCCCATGACACAAGCTGCCCAAAAGAGTGATAAATTGTATGGAATGGATGCAATTACTTAATCTGGCAGAAATGAAAGCTCTGTCTCATTTTCTTGTAGTTCCGTGGAGCTGCATTCACTGGGGAAGTGAGTAGGGAATAGTGGGCAAATCTTCTTGCAGATTTTCAGGGTCTCTATGTGGTATTGAAGCACTTTACTAAACCAGCATAAGAATAAGGATTTAAAAGAATAGAGTGGGTTAACCATTAACCATTAGTATTGTTCAGTTTTGTTGGCCCAGGAAATACTGTTCATGTGTTGAAACACAGGGGTTAAGGCAGGATGTCAGTTTAGACTTTTTTGTAGTGATAAGCAGCCATTAAAAGTGTAATTTCTTATACTCCTTTTCTTCTTCAGGCATTGCTTATACTCATTAATACATATTGCACGCCAAAAAGATTGTCTCTTTTTTTCTTTCTTTCTTACTTCCCCCTCCAGTTCAGAGATTTGCTCAGATTAAGGCAATTGCCGTACTTTTGTTTCTTCCCATAGTAATGTTTACAGTTTTTCAGGATCAGGTTCAGATTTATTACGTAGGCACTCACAATGCTGCTGAAATGAATCAGTTGTCATAAAGCTGTGCCTTCTGCCTGTATTTGTTGCTGGCCAAATTCATCGCACCATGGCAGAATGCAGAATGATAGTTGTGAGCATGTTTAAAATTTAAATAATAATAATTAAGAATTATTTTAAACAAGAAAAACATCCTTATGCAGTTTTGAATCATGAGGGCATGAAAGGGCTAAAATATCTTTGCTGCTTTCATACTGTTAAAATTGGACAGAAACTGTCATTTTTTGATTTCTTTTGAACCATGGTGCTTGTGATTTAGTTGTGATTGTTTCTACTGCTTTGAAATGGGAAGTGGAGGAGAAGCGGTTTCCAAATTATCTTCCTGGCATTTGAAGATTCAGAAAGGTGGGGTTTGTTTCTGCTTTTTGTTTTGCTGTTTTCTTAAAGTTATGTTAGAAGGGCTTTTCAAAACTCCAGGCTTTGCAAAATGCCTGTTTCCTCTGACCACACAGATACTATGTTAGAGCAGGGAGCACAGTGTGAAGCAGTGCCCAGAGCAGTTCCATTCAAGTTGCATTCCTTTCAGCAAGTCTTCACCTATGTCCAACAGTGAGTGCTCAAGCAGAAGATTAAGAGTCACTATATAAGACTGTCTGACTTCAAGCAGTTTGTGCTACAGCAGTAGACTGATTAAAAAGCCCCAAATCCAAAAGACAACATATGAAATTTGGTCACCCTTTTTTTGAAGATCACTCTATCACCTCTGGCATACGGATTATATAAAGCAGCAAATGAAGTTCACAGTGTTGGAAGAGTTACTTGGTTTCCTTTGCCAGCGTTTTGTAATAGGCTGTTATTGTCTTGCATATTCAGTAAGTCTCACATTCACATTTTAAGTCCCCATTTTTCAGTTTGCAGACACAGGGGTATTTTGCCTGAAGCATTAAGTGACGTCAGGTGAGGGTCAGTGTGCTGCAATAACCTGCCCTCAAGCACAAATAAGTTCAGGCTCTACTGCCAAGAGATGACCTTTGATTTCTTTTTACCTTATGCAATAAGGGCTCTATTCACTTTGCTTAGGCCAAGTCCCAGCCACTCGAATAGGTTTTCTTGAGCAGGAATGGTTACAAAAGTCCCTAAACATGGTATAATGGTGGCAGAGATTTCTGGACTGTAGATGACTTTGATACACTGAATTGGATTTGGCTTATTGTGGTCAGAAGAGAGAAGTGACTTCATTGTGACTTGCACAGCTGCCAACCCTGAAACTAGCACTATGAAGTACAGTTTCTAAGATACATCTGATTAACAGAGATAGTGAGCAAAGATGTGTGAGCTTATGTGTTAAAACTTTTGTTATATATAGACAGAAAATAATACCTTAATCTGAAATGTACGGCCAAAAGGCTGTATATGCAGTCAGTGGGTAGACCTGGATCATGGTAGTCACATTTCCCCCTCTAGATATCCTCCTAATCCAGGTATGTCGTTAAGCTGCAAGGTGCAGGGTCTCACAAAACTAAGTATAATAATTTTGCTGAAACTGCTGTGTTGCAAGTACATTTGGGCTACCTTATTCTGAATAAAGTAGTGTATGGCTAAAATGGGGAGGCAGGATAGAGTCACCTCTTTACTATGCTGTGACTAACTGTGCTGCTGGTTTCCACCGTTTTGTTAAAAAAGGGGTTTTCTTTAACCTACCTTTCTTTGCAAGCCCATGCAGGAATTACAGGGAAGTATGGTATTTCTTACAGTTTTGTCTCTTCAAACCTTCTGGCTTTTGCATGCGTAAGAGTGGGTACTTGTGTGCATTAGCACTGGTGAATGACTTTTCAAGTAGCAAAGTTGATTCAGTTCTTTCAAAGTCGGACTACAATCACGCCTTATTCTTAATGTCAAGCAAACCACCTGTGGAAGCAGTACTGAGTTTACTTATAGGCTGAGAAAAACTCAAGAACCTGACCTGGAAAGGATGACTGGAAGTCAGAAAGGCATCTTCCTAACTTGTTTAGGTTTTTTGAATAATGCTATTAGAAAGGGTGACAAGGGCTGTTGGTGATTCTGCGAGGTTGGGATCTTTTATCTGTCGACCATAAACTCATTCTTCACAGGCCACTGGATGGCATCTTCCAAACTATAAATTTCCTAATAGGGAGATTTTAATCTGCAGCTGGTGAAAGGTTTCAACTTCCCTGCTCAGTGAATGATAGTCCAAGATTCCTTGAATGTACGATTATCTTTGTGTTTTTGTGTCAAGGACTGGTATCTCCCATAGGAGTGTAACAGTTCATGCAGTTTACATTAAATGGACTGAAATACTAGCTGTCATCTAGACCACCAGAGCACGAGGCATAGCAGCAAGACAAGATTTGTAGGATGTCTAAAATCCCTTTCAAGCTGACAGGATAAGAATAAACAGCTCCCTCTCCCAACACTTAAAGGATCTTGCAGTCCAGTTTTAAAAGGCAGGAGGGTGAAGGGTTCACCACGTGGAGGTGTGATTGATAGAAGCATTAGCATATTTCTGGAACCTGAACCAAATAAGGACTTTAGGAAAATTATATTCAGTGGCATCAGTCTTGGGGGTAGAATTGAGAATGCAAATAGTTTCTGGCTTTCTGAACATAGGGATTTTACATTTCTTCTGCTGTCACTAATCATGCTGAATCTTAATTTCTCTTTCTGGAAAAGACACAACGATAGCATTGTTCATCATCTTTACTAATTAAAGCTTAGTAACTTAGTGTTTTCCCTTTTTTCTCCATTGACATCTTCTTCCCATAGGAAAGAGATGCACCTTTGCAAATGTACCCCTTTAAGTGGTAAAGGCTTGGCAGCACAATTGGCATCTTATGCTACTATCTTGGTTGCCAGTCCAGTTTTGGAACTGAACTATTTGTAAGATTCTAAATATATCAAGCTCAGCAGATAAACATATTGAATGTCTATGTTGTTGTGCTGGAGACCTCATCTAAATTTTATTGTGGATGAAAGCTGAATAGAACTCTGTGAAACAGTTCTTCAGTGTGTTCTGAGTTATCCCTGTATTTACTTGCATCCAGAATTTAATATTTGCAAAAGATGTACAAGATAACTTACTGCCATTCTTCTAGTTGGCTGTCAGAGATCCACAATAATTTATTGTTTCATGTTGAGTTGAAGTTCCCTGGTATTCTATTTCAAAATTATGAAAAAAATACTTAATTTCACAGTGCTCTTGCAAGACCTCTCATTAGACATATTATTCACCATTATGTAGAAACATAAAAGAAAACAATAAATCTTGAAATTCCATTGTTGCATTTTTGTACCAGTATGTGGGGGACCTCACATCAGAGAGAATTTTAATGAGAAATAAATTAGAATCTCATAATTCTTATAGTATTATTTAGTAACAAAGTAATTTAAGCAATCTTGCACAACTCATTCATTTCAAGATGTTTCAGGAGCCTAGACTCTGAAATGCACAGTGAAGATGTGTAAGCTGCATGGTGAGCTGTTTTTCTGTCTGTGATCTAGCCGTTTTCTGTAATTCCTCTTAAAAAAAAAAGCATCTAAGTCTTGTTGTTAGGTATATGACATTTCCTTTGGAACAGATGAATAGTTGATATTTTTATGCTTTATTGAGCGAAGGCATGTTCAGCAGTTACCGGAATGCCATGGTAATCTCAGCACTGTTTATTTTGGACATGTGTCACTTATTTTTCAGTGGTCCCTAAAATATATTCCCACACGGATACCTGAGAAGTTCTACATCCTTATGTCTGGCCTCTGGTCAGTTGAAGCCTTGTGTTGCTCTCATGTAGTGAAACTATTTAGCAAGTGTTTAGTGTCCAAATTATCCCAAGTGCTAGAGGACAAGGTGTTGTTTGAATGTTTAAGAGGGTGCACCTCTGCCCCTCCATGCCCCAGGACAGTACAGCACCTTCAAGCTCAGCTTTTCCATGACAACTGGGTTGCAACACTGCTGTCACCTGAGCAGTGCTGGTCACTGATTGAAGTGAAGCCCAAGTCATGTAGGAATTGCATGATGGAAAAGAGAAATCTCTTCTTTTTGCCAAAATAAAGCAGTTTGCTGACTGCAGAAGAGGACTGAAGGGAAGAGGACTTTCATCATGTTTAGAGTCTATTACAAGAGCCTTGGTCACTTTTTCTTGGACATTTGTTGGTACAAAATGTGTGTCAGTGGGTACCCGTGGTGTTTTTCCTTCCAGTTTTGGCAGTATTGAAATGTGTGTTAAAACACTTGTCCTTGAAAACTTGTGTAGAAAAGGATTTGATGAGTTATTTTGGGATGTGTGCCCACATTAATCTCCATTAGAGAAAGTACAGGAGCCAGTGGTTTGCAGTGCAGCCCTGCACTGAAACACTGGGGATAGTCCTTGGACTACTGAGTTATTGTTCCTTTGCTGCCAGACTGCAGGGGGGAGAGACTTGTTGGGTTGTGGCCTGGCATATCCATTTATAAATGTATTTTATTTCTAAGTATATGGACTAATAAACTGACACCGAATTTCCTTGCTTTTACCTGTACTAACAAATAGGTTTGGGTTGGGATTGTTTGGGTTTTCTTCCCCCTAATTGTTCTTCTGTGTCAAAGACTCATTCAGTCTTGAGGGAATGCCAGCCTTTTTTTACAATGCCTAACCCGAAGCAGAGAACTACATAACAGGCAGAGAAATCTCGGAAGTTCCCCAGAAATTGTTTTTATCCCATGTATAGTTTAGTACATCAAGAATAATGCTATAGAAGCCCTTGGAGTCACTGTAGCTGAAGTTGAAAATTGAATCCCAAGGATATTAATGCTAATTTTAATAGATGCCTGTGTTGTATTTATAGATACATGTTCCAGTTAGTAACTGTTCCTCTGCACAGGGTTTAACTTTAGAAAATTAAACATCTCTGATGATCATGGATATGAATAGCTACCCAGAAGAGAAATACCTAGTCAATCTTGACAAGTCTATGTTTTCTCTGGTAACTGGAAGATGCAAAATGATCTCTTTCAAGGACTAAAAAGGCTTAGCTTAGCCATTAGAGGTTGGCTAACAGGTTTAAAAGTGGTTTGATTTGACTTTTGCAGCATCCCTGTACTGAAACACTTTTATCACTTGTCTGCTCTGGACAATGTAGGAATTTTCCCAAAAAGCATTGTTATTTGAAGGTATTAGTTATGCAGAGAGATGATTCCCACTGATACTCCAAAGAAAATATTTTATTTCTGAATAAGCAAGAGAAGATTTCAAATCCACATCACATACTGTCCTCCATGTTGTGTTCTGACACTGGTACCCCAACACCTCAGAAATCATGCCAATAGAACAGAAGGAACTTTGTAAAAGTTAGTATTTTGAGATTGTATGTGTTCAGGTAATAGCTTGATGGGGACAATTTTTTTTAATTTTAAAGAATTTTTTATGAGTACTGTGATATATTTAAACCTTCCTCTACTGTTTAATTTCTTCTTCAGGAAATCACAGTTATGAAGTTCAGGATTTTTATATTTTCAGAAATGTCTCTGTGAGTTCACAGAGCAATTGCTGACTCCTTTTACTATCCTGCTACTGTGGATCAGCTCTAATTTATGGAAAGGGCAGTTTACATCAGTTTTTTCTATTTGTGCTGGAGCCATGCAGAGAGTTAATTGTGGTAGGCTAATGATACACACATCTATTTACCAGTAAATGAAATATTTCTTTCAGAGGGTACGTTAGCAACAGGAACACTTGTTCTTCACCTATATATGATGTTGAATGTTGCCTAATACTATAAAAGTTATTCTCTGGGGCACAGCTTCCTATATTTTATCATTTCTTTTACTATGTGGAGGATATCGATGCCTAGGCATGTATTTACAATGTTTATTGAACACCATTCTCATGGGAAGCAGTTTAAAAAAATGAAAAAAGACGACTTCTGTAGGCCAGACTGACATTCTTATTAAACAGATGGCTGAAAAATCATATTTCCTCTTTGCAAAAGGAAGGTATCTTTTAACTTCACAGTAATTATGTAATATACATGATTTTTACATAATGAGAGGGGTGTCTCCCAGCTGCATTACTAAGAAATAGCTGATTATACTCCTGAAATATGTTGTGTTTTACTTTCCTTGTACATGTGCCTTCAATTAGTTTTGTTGAAATATTTGTTTTCTATGACCTTTCAGACAGGGTGTGTTATAATTCTCTGAATGAGGCTGGTTGGTCCTTGGTTTTCAGGCAAAAGACAGTAGGTCCTCAGAACCACCAGTTAAATGCTGGTGGGAGCCTGTGTTTTGAAGACACAGACTAAGAAAGGTTGAAAGTTAGAAGCTCTTTGATTCTGAAAATGGCCTGCATTAACCAAGTCCTGAAAAGAACATAAGAAAAGTTAATTTTCTTTGACATATTTACAGGTAAAGAAATCAGTATGGCTAACAGAGGCTCTAAGACATTTCTGTTATTCCTGGTTGTTCCGAAATGCAGTTATATGCCTTGCAACATCAGTATTGTTAAGACTTCTACTAAATAAATAGACTTGCAGACTGACATTTCATAATGATCCTTCTCTCAGTTATTTCCATCCAGGGCATTCTAACTACCAGTCACAGCAGACAGTTTTACCTGAGTTTCCACAAAGTGGAGTGGGTCTCAAAACAGTACATGAGCCAAATCTAAAACACTACTCCATCTACTTACACTTGGTAGAAAAATATTTTGAACAGGAACTTGTTGAAAACAAATTGTGCTATTACTGCTCATTTTGTAGGCAAGTCAGTCGATACTTAATCATAGCAGCGTTCACACAGATTTGTTTCTCTTGCTTGTCATAACAATGAGGGCTTCAGCTATTTTGTATCAATGCTTATAGAGATTTCAGGTATTTCTACCTGACTTTTTAGGCTCTTCAATGTTTTGGGGTTTTTTCATATCTTTCTGTATCAGTAATCAGATAAATGTTGATCAGGCTTATGGAATGGTTGCTTAAGAAAGATTGTTTAATGGAAAGGATCTTTAACATGTAATCTCCCCCTTCCTCTTACATGTTCAGTCCCTTCTTGGTTTAGAAGACTCAGATTGTAGCAAAAAAGTTCTTTACAAGAAAAGGAAAATTTATTAAAATACACTGAATGTGTCTTGTTAGAAGAAGTGATGGTTTCTAATACGTAGAGCTGTGATAAGCACCTTTCATGGTTTTCAAATAATGAAACTGCTAGAACCTTTAAATTCTCTGGGGTGGTTGAGTGTGGAACAGTGAGCTCTTAATGGTTGTGTGTGCAATGACTGTTAGTGGATCTATGGGCAAAGGGAATATTCAGCCACATTTACACTGCACAAGTAGAATATACCAGTTGAACATTGAGTAAGGTCTTCTATATGGGAACAGAACTGCTCAGTCTCTGCACACTTGTCTTGTATAAGGTCTTTCCAGTTTGTCCTACACTAGTTATACAGAACAGCTATGACAAGAGTTGGAATTCCTTAAATCAGTGAATGGTGAGAAGCTGGTATCAAGATTCCTACAGTATCTCTTTAGACAGAAAAGGGAAAGTAAAAAAACCAACCACCATGTGGTTGCTAAGCACAGTGTTAAAACTCATACTAGGGATTTGGCCAAAATTGCACAGCCTATCACTCTGAAATCTTGAAATGAACTTAAGATACGTTTGCAATTGTTTCCACACAGTTACATCTCAAAAATCTGTCAATTTGGAGAGTGATATGATCTCATTTTTGTGATTCATTTTATGTTTTACATAATTGTCCTCTGCCTGGAAGCTGCACATGAGAATTTTAAATGCAGTAAACTTTTGTGATAATTATCTAATACTTTCAAAAGGTAAAAAAGGGGATAAAATCAGACTAACAATGGCAATTTTGGTGCAGCCTGAATCTTGAGAAAGTATCATTCCTCTGTGTTATTATTTCAAAGACTTAAAAAAGAACAATTAATTCAGTTTTTCTGACACTTGATTTTGTGTTTTCTGGACTCTTCATAAAGTTTGGTAAGTCTGAACTCCACATAAACTACCTTTTCAGAATTTGGTGATTGTAAATAATGTCAGAATTACTAATCAGTTTAACACTGCTATTCCAGCGTGTTTCCTTTGCAACTGAACTGAGTGTCAATCAGCTAACTACATGTCATACTTCATACCACAACAATATACTGTAATTGATTATCAGACCTATGGTCTTAAATCCATATTTAAGCCAGTTATTGGGTTTGTAAGTTTTAGACGAGGCTCATTATTGCAGTCCTTTCACTTTTAAGATGTTTTTATTACTAGTGCACATTCAGCAAATATATAATTAGTGTTGTGAACAAAGATTAAGAAGAATTAAAAGAAACAAGTTCTACTACTCAAATATGACTGTAGCTCATGACCTATAAGCATGCACTTTCCTGCTTCTTCTCTTTACTTGCAAGATTAATGTCACAACCCTTGTTTGGGCTTAAATGATATATTCTTCAACAAAGATGGAAGCAAATTGTTTGAATTGTGGCACCCTCCAGCATAACAGTATTTTTAAAAGCCAAAATTTGCATTTTGTGAATGGATATTTTGGGAAATCGTGTGTATGGTCGCTGTTGGATTCCGCCACTTTTTCCTCCTAGATTTTCAGAGAACAATTAAATGTTATAGGATTGGATGCCAAATAATCGGGTTACACAGTTCTTCCACTGAAACCCAGACAAATGAGCTGAAGTTGTTCGCTGAGAAGTGAAACATTTGCTGAATTAACGCTCTAGAAAGAGGACCGAAACTCCCGAGTAGTCGAGGGTGGCTCTGAGCCTCACCACGGTTCATTGCGGGGGTTGGGTGCCCCTGTGTAGAAGCGCAGGTTCCGAGCGGCGGCCCCGTTCCCGGAGCGGGCGCTGCTGTGGGCGAGGCGCGGCCCGAGGCACGGGAGTGCCGCTCTCCCCTCCCCTCCCGGCCCGCCCGGCCTCGGGCTGACTCACCGAGCCCTGAGCCAAAGCCTCCAGAGGCTGCGCCTAAAACACGACTGGTTACGTTTGTGAATTAGAGGCTTGGGCATGGCTCGCGTTATGTTGTTGTTTGTGGAGCGCGCTTACTAGACTCTGTGCGTGTGAGATTTTAGGCAAAGAAATGAAAACTGGATCTTGATCAAGCTTGCATTGGAGACAGGCACTGAGCTTTCCTGGACTGCAGTAGTGCTGGGCACACCGAAGGAGAACCTGAACGTTCTCAAAGCATTTAAAATAAAAAAGAAAGGTACTCGCAGGGTTAGGTGGAGTAACTTGCCATTTTTCTTTTAATAAAATGTTTGCTCCATGTAAGTATCAGAACTGTTCATCAGATCGAATGCTAGATTTCTGTGTTATGCAGCTTTCAGAGACAAGTGTATGTTTTAATGCAGTTAATGAATATTTGAAGAGATTAAAACTCTGGTGGTAGGTGTCAACAGCTGCAGTTCAAGCTGTTGGATGTATGCACAAATTATGTAGCTAGATAAACCTGGCACACTGTGAGTGCTTTATCAAAGCCTTGTGAATGTAGTGAATTTTGGATGCAATCCAAAGGACTTGCACTGAACATGATATAATAGATTTGAACAACTAAACTAACAGATACTATACTTTACCAATGTGCAAGGGAACAGATTCAAAGGCAGTCTTAAAGGGTGTAATATTTTATTTAAAGTATTTCTAGATAGCTAGATAGTCTTTATTTATGATCTCCCCCCCCCCCAAATATTACAAAATGAGAACTTTTCATATTAGTGGAAACATGACTTTGGAACAGTGTTCAACTTTTATAGCTGCTTCAAGTTGCCATTGTCAGCAGCTGGCAAGATACAGAATCTGACCAAAAAGATAAATACTGAAGGAAATTGAAGTTGGCTCCATATATATGTAAGTCACCAAGTTAAAAGAGGCTAAAAGCTCAGAGCACTTCTGAACTCGGTTGAGTTAGCATATGTTTCTATATGATAAATCTCACATTCCTGTTGCAAATTAAAATAGAGGGTCTTGGATTGTTTAAGTAGGTACTGTACACACACACCTTCAGGAATTTCTGTTACAGTTAATACATAGATGCAGATGGATATATGTGCATTGACAGGACTTACAAGAAGTATAGATTGATATTAAAATGACACTGGAATTCATGGAAGTGAAATACCCTCCACTCACAATACACAAAGGGTACAGTCACATGAAAAACCACATGTGAGTGGTCCCATGATAATTAAGAGGTTAGGATAACATTGGCTTTCTGCAAAATTTCAAACCTCTTAGTAGGAAGACGTTTCTTGAAGTTAATTAGCTGAAGGTTAAATCTTACCTTTGACTTTCCAGGAGTCTCTTCCTCTTTTCTTAACTTTCTGTACAGTGTTTGTGGTGTCTGTCCAGATAATTCTGTGTATTGTGTCATTTAACTATTTGAGAAGTCTTTTTTTGTCCTTATCAGCAAATTTCTGATTGCCTATGAGCCTATTAGATTTTTTTTTTTACTGCCATTATCCATCTCCACCCCTTTTTGAAATCTCCATTACAAATTAGTATTTTTATTTTCTAATGTTGGGAGAAAGAGTCTGGGTAAATGTCAGTAAATACCAAATTAAGGGATGGTTATGATTGGCTCATTGCTTGGTAGGGTAACTGCTGAGACTGGCAGCAGCAGTTGGAAGGTGTTAAAACCACTCACCTGCAGTGTGAAAGGGGAGGAGATTAAAGCAGGGTCCTTTAATCATTTTCTGTGACTCAATGCACATTTTATTAAATGCAATGAAACACCTCTCCCTTTGATTGTCATACCGTGGTTCTGGAGAGGTTTGTATTCTATTCCATCCTGTCAGGTGGGTTGGTTTGTTTGATTGATTGGTTTTCTGGGAGGGGTGTGGTTTTTTTGGTTTGTTGTTTTTTTTTTTCCCTCCACCCAGTTTCACAGATTGATCTTGTTTTCATCCAGCTTGGAAGTGAAATAGGGAAGACTGCTGAAATGTCAAATATTTTAATGCAGTGGAGTCTTCCTGACTCTGTGAAGTAGAAGAGTGTGGGTTGTTCCAGTTGAGAAATTAATATCTATTCTGCTGTATGCAGGATTACTAGAGAGTTTTTTGCTAGATAGGTCTGCAGCGCTTTTCAGCCCCTTCTGGGAAGGCAATTTGACTTTTACAGTGCAAGACTTATCGAGCACAAGTACACCTCATCAGGCTTTTGAAAGTTTCCCTGCCAAATTCATGTTACTCAATCCCAGTGTTAACTGTGTAGCCATTTCAGGTATTCATTTTGCCCTGGGTCTTGTGGAGGGAAAATGATTGTCGAGTTTTCACATTTTCATATCAAAGACACCACTGCCAAAATGACATATGCCTTTCAGTAGGCTGTAAGCACCTAAGTTCTTAAATAATTTGGAAAACAAACTCTTAAGTCACTTCAATATTTAGTAGTTTTTACACTATGTGCTACAAATGATACTTCAAAAGAAATGCATCTGTGAGTTGTGGAAAGAGGTGTTTTGAAAAAGGCATTGAAATACAGTCGAAAGAAGAGTTAGTAATGCAGCCTGCCATTGACAATGAAGATACAAATGAACTGAAAAAAATTGAAAACATAGGCATGGACTTTAAGCACTCTTTTTAAGAACGGTCTCCAGAAACACTCAGGGTCCTTCTCTTGTTTCTTTGTAAAACTAGATCTATCGTATTATCGTTTCTGCTTTTCAAACGAGATGCAGTTTATAGAAGGGATTAGTGGAGTATACATTGCTTTTTTGGTGTTTTTGTATCCCGTAGCAGTGTTCTTTTGAGACTGTGTCACTCCATACGAGGTTGTTGGATGAAAAGATTATTTTGGAGTGAAAAATCTGAAAAAGAGTACATCTGGAAAAAAACCCAAGATGATAAGAACTTGAAACCATGTTGGTTACAATCCATGTTGCAAGCAGATTCTCCATCTTCAGTAAGTGATATAAACGACTTGCCTCAGTATGCCTGGTAATTAAAAGTCAGTTTGTAGGCAGTGAGATATTTGTTTCCTTCTCAGTTCAGAATTAGTCTGTGTTAGGGGATCTATCTAAATGCCTGGTAGTAGTGCTCGATGTGTGGACTTGCCTCACACTTAAAGGAATGTAGCTTTTACTGAATGTGCTAGAATCTCAACCAGTGTGAAGTGTTGCAGGAGAGCTAGACTAAAAATCTGTTTTCAGAAGTGCTTCCCATCTTACAACAAGCCAATTTTACAATGTTAAGTAGTGAAAACAGTGAATAAGTTTGAGAAAACCTCTTAGATCTACTGACAGCTGTGAAGCTGCAGGAGAGGATGAAGTTTAGCTCAGCCTTAGTGCTTTCTTCCTCAGGACTAACTCAAACCTGTTACAGAACTTTTGTTGTGATACTTTCCCAAGTACTCAACTTTTAATGCCTTCCATTTAAAAAACTAAACAATCAAATCATTAGTCAATTCTCTTTTGAAGATGTTACAAGTATTTTGTGATTTCCTAAACCAAGTTTATTGTTAGTTGATTTTTAGGAGTGGGTGATGTTTAACCTGTCCAGTTACATGCAAACAATCTGCATTTTCCTAGCAGCAGGATCTGTACTTTATCTAACTGCACATTTTCGTACATTCTTGTCAGTCCTGTCCCATTCTAGGCAGTTTTCAATTATCTGGCTGTCTGATAGAAATTGAGAGCTCTTTATCTGTGAACAGCAATGTTCTCTTGTTTCTCTTCACTCCACTGCATTTCAACACGTAACCACTTGTAAATGGAAAGATACAGATGGCGGTTGACCAAGTCTTGAAATGTATGGATTTAGGTTCAGTTTTAATAGTGTTTTATTTCCTCTTTTCCCCCCTCCTTGCCTGTCTCCCCCCAGCCCTCCTGATTTATACTGTATGTGCTTACTGCAAGGATCTCTTTCCTGCCTGAAAATTCTGGTGCGTTTTAGGTGCCCAATATATGATTACAAATTTACTAAAATAAGAACTTCCCAGATGTCTGAACATTTGAGGTTATTTACAAACAAATGAAAGCGTACTTGGGTAATCCTCCCAAGGGCTGGTAGGTTTTCTGTGTGTTCACAGTAGCTGTGATGCAATGATAGTACTTCGAAATAAGGATCAGTTAAATTTATGTTCAGAATGCTGTTTAACCCCAGATTTCCTCCTTGACTGTGGGCAAGGCATTTAACTTCATTGCAGGTAGGTTTTCCATCTGTAGTAGAGGAAACAATGCTGCTCTTCAGGTTTTTTTCTGCAAACTGTATGAGCACTCACAGCAGCATCATCCTCGCATTGCTCACAAAAAGAAGAGTGTATTAATAATATTACTGTACATTAGAAATCGGTAACCCAGTTTCAGTTCTATGAATTTTATTAACACAAGACTTTAAATAAGGTTGTTTGCTTTATGTTATACAAGTGATATACCAGGAATGTGAATTAAAAAGGCAAGTAAGTTTAACATCAGATTTGCCTCACTGGGAATCAAACCAAGATTTTGCATCCCACAGTCTTTCTGCAGAGCACTTTGGTAATGTTGAAATCCTGTTGCAAAAAATGGTATGCGTACAGTTTGTTCCTGTAACACATACTGGATATTCTGTTTGAATTGCTGTAAAGTCCCAAGAATTGAAGTAGAGATGACTAATGTAGGTCTGTATGCAGTTTTATAGATATCCTGGAAAATAGTGAATAAGCAGTGTTAATTGTTTTTCTCCCTTCTTTCTGTAGGATTTGTGTGTGATTGGCATTGTGCTGTACCCCAGTGAAGAGGTATTTTTCACTTCAAGATACCTTGCATTAAAAGATCATGGTAGACAGTTTAATAGTTTCTTTGAGGTAAGTGGTACAATAAAACATTTAAAATCTTATTTAATATGCTCCTAACACACTGCAG
This sequence comes from Falcunculus frontatus, assembly GCA_013398115.1. Taxonomy (NCBI): domain Eukaryota; kingdom Metazoa; phylum Chordata; class Aves; order Passeriformes; genus Falcunculus; species Falcunculus frontatus. The sequence continues at coordinate 2,492,450 of VZRV01005199.1, forward strand.
TAAATTTCAATTTGGTGGTCTCTTGCTCTGCTGTTAAAAGTGTGTATCATAGGAGGGTAAATAGAAATCTTGTCCCAAGACCAAATACTCAAGTATATGCATACCAGACATAGCATTCTTGGGTGACAGTGAAAAAAGAAAGTTCTCAGCATTTGTTCATGCTTAGAGCATCTGTTAGTGTGTGCCAATGTGATGGTCTATATTATTGGAAAGTTCCTGTGTTTTGATGAGGCTGCACAATTACAGTCACTGGGCTTAAATTACTGATTTACGTGTTTTAGTACCTGTCCTGCAATTCATTCAGGGATTTGTCTTATGCATTCCTGAAACAGTTTGCCAGTGGGCAAACATAGGAAAGTCCTTTCAAACAGCTTTCCTAACAAAGGAAACATTCAGCTGTTTCTGAGCTGGTCTGTCCGGTTCTGTCCTGTCCTTGGGCGAGCAGATTCAGAGCAGACAGGCAGCCCTGATACCACACAAACACGGGCTGACCTCCTGCAAGGAATGACAGCTGAGTGCTCTGTCTTTTGGATGGAGTTACTGTAGCACCTCTGCTCCAACCTTGCTTCTCCTGAGTTTGAGACATCAACCTTTGAATTGCAATTTTGGCACCCTCCTAATATGCCAGGGCAGATTTCCCATCAAAATGGATCTGTCACACATTACTGACACTATCAGTGTTATTTTTCCTCTTGAAAGATGACCTGCAGAGCTCCTTCCAAGTTGTCCCAGACTTGGGCTGTTCAGCAGATTTGGGAGGAAGTCGGGAATTTAAAACAAGAGCCATACTGCACTGGTCAGTACTGATCACTTGGCTAAAATGCTTTCACCTGTATCTGGACAATCCACATTTGGCCATAATATTCCTCCATAAAATGCAGCTACTAAGGGACAGCAACCATGTGAGAGATCTGCTTTGGTACCCTCTAGCTTCATTCATGCAGAGCTAACACTCACTGCATTGACTGGGAAGAACTCTGAGGTGTTCCTAAATGAGGTGTTAAATTGCAAAATTTTTCATGCTACTCCTACAAGAGACCTAATATTGCTTTGCTTTGTGCTTGTGCCTCGCCCTCTTCCCCAGCTGTTTATATTTATGCTTATATTTATGTTTATATTTTATGTTTTTATGTTACTGGCAATTGGTGTTACCAGTAAAAGAAAGTGAGACAGTTTAAAGTCTGACTTTGCTTCAGACTAGGTGCTTGGCTCCAAATAGTGCCTTAACTGTGAGAGCAGGGGCTGTACCAGCAAGGTTCTTAGAGGCCTGAGTTGTACAGCCATCAATCAGCTGCAATCGGTACCTCACCTGTTCAGGTATACTTGAAAAGCTTTGCCTTATTTTGAGGAGCACTTGTTCTTTCTGGTTTTTCTGCACTGTGAGAATACCTGAACCAAACCCACTGAAATTGGAGAAGCCTATTTTGTAGCTTCAGAGACCTAAAGTTAGTCACGCATGACAAATAAAACAGCCTGGTCCAGAGGAGTTAGCCAAAGCAAGCTGCTGAGGGACATAACATTAAAGAAATTAAATTGCCACACACTGATTTGAAGCTAGGGGCTTACCTCAGGATAGCTTAAGTATTCCTGGCAAATTTCCTGTGTGTTTGAAATAGTAGCTTGATACTGTTGTTTCTGACAGATCCAATTGCAGATACAGAAGCAAATTTAAAATCTATCTTTATTGTACTTGAGCCACGTACATACAGATGGTGATTGCAGTGCAACCTCCTTAAAGAATGGTCAGGAAAAGCCTGGCACAGAGTAATCACACATATACTAAAAGTTTGCGTTTTAGAACTGAAAACTTTAATCTGGTAAGTAATTTGCTTTGAAGATTACAGTTCTCATTCAGCTCAGAACTCACAACCTTGTGCATGATTTCAGAAGAATTTACACATGGAAATCTATAGACTGTCAGACTGATCAGAAAAATCCTGTCCTGTTGAGGATGAAAGCATTCATTTCCTTATGGAAAGCCTGAACTTTTTTTCACATGCTCTGAGGGATTATAGGGAGCAGAAGCCATAAGGGAGCAGAAGCCATAAGGGAGCAGGGGTGGGTAGGAAGATTCTGAGAAGGAAGTTTAATATAATTTGCCGAGGATGTAGGCTGGGCCTGTCAGACACTGCACTCCACCTCCTTAGATGCTTGATATTTTTCATTGAGAAGAGTTGGGAGATCACTTAAGCATTTGGAAAAGAGATAGTCAGGTGAGCTGCAGACAGACTTCATGCTGTAATTTTGCAGTTTGGAGGTCTGAGTTCTATTTCTGCCTTTGATTTCAGGTGTGTTTTGCAAATGAGTTTATTAATTTGTGCCTTTGGCTTCTATCTACCACTGTGGGATTGGGCCCTGCTCTGAGCTGCGTGTTTTGACTCATACTGTGATTTCTTTGTAGTGTCTTACACTGGCTCTGATGTCAGCCACCTCCACTGTACTTTGCTTTATCACAAATGATAGCTTTGTGAAATACAATACTTCCTTCTAACACACTTTTTAAAGGTCTTCTTTTTTTTTTTTTCCCCTAAATTGATGTGGCAGTAAAGAAGTAATGACTTTTTCTAGCCTTTAACTGGTTTATTGCTGTGGTAGAGAGGGGCATAGATGATGAGGTGATGATAGGCCATGTATGCTGTGTGCAATCAATACTTACCTAATGGTTCCTTTTGCAGTATGTTAGCAAGAACAAAGAAAGAAAATACAAGATAAACATTCTCCCTAGCAGAAGAATATTTGTATTGGTGCTAATGAAATGCTTAGTATTAAAAAAAACCCTTTTCTTTAGGAGATATGTCTCAGAAATACTTGAAACAGTAAGAAATATTTGAAGGGTTACTGGGTCGGTAGCAAAGGAAGGAGCTGTAAATAGGAAATGCAGCTGGATTTTGCCTAGTCCATTAGTTTGCAGATGTGTATTTTTTATCCAAATCCATCAGTTTTACTTCTGCATTGAAATTCAGCAATTCATTAGCACCTTTTTCCCTTATAATGGATCTGAAACATACTCTTTGTAGACTGAAAAGTCAAACTCCTGGTACAAATAAAGATCCTATTTGTCATACCTGTCCATCTTTTCTGGTGAAGGGGCTTGTTAGAAGGAGACAAACCAGTCTCTGTTGCAAATTATAGCAAACAAAAGACTGAGCTAGCTGTGCCTAAGTTGTAACAGGCTCCTAGGAATCGCTGCAGTGGTGAGGCTTGACAGAACAGTTTGTTTGGGCTTGGTTCCCATTATGACTCCTTTCAGACTGAAGATGTGGGGACTGGGGTGATGCCTGGCTGCTTATCCTGAGTCTCTGGTGGGCTGTGTCCGCTACTTTCCATCTTCTGTGCCCATTAGGTTATTCAATTTTCACAAGTGTGAGGCAATTTTCTGTTTCCTGTGTGCTGGAGGTGGAGTGTTCATCTGTAAAATGAGGAGCCAGAGCTAGAAGCAGATGTGGTCCAGAGACGGGTGAATTCTTACTTAGCACTTTAGAAAACTTGCAAAGCATATTTCAGTTTGACACGGAATGCTGAGGTGTTAAAATATGCACTGCCAGGAATTTTTTAATTTAAACATGAAGTTATGTGAAATACTATCAATGGATTCTATTTGGTTCACTTTTTCTTTGTAGCTGGACAAATCTATGCATGAACCTGGTTCATACATTCAGGGATGAGCCTGCTGTGAACAGAATCTTATAAGACCATTTCATACGGTTTAGTAAGTCCGCTTTGGTTAGCAATGGTATTCAACTGTCTAAATATTTTCTTGCAGTGTGAAGTCCTGTAATAGGTTGTAGATGTGTTGTTTGTATTAGTAGTAATTATCTGTTCTGTTTCACTGTTTGCCTTTTCAGACTTCTCAGTTCCCTAGCAGTGCTGGGATTTCAGTTTGTCATCCCACAGCCTTCAATTGAACACAGAAAGGTAAGCATTAGAAACATTCAGACTTTGTGTACTGAAAGATAAATGTGAAAATAATAAAGTAAAACGTGTAAAGCAATGCAATCTGAATAAAGTTCTGGGCATAAATGGCTTCTGTTTTGTGCACGTGGGGTTTTTTTGGTTTCTTTTTT